>MU726557.1:12555-23143 GCA_026770625.1 Nicotiana glauca | reverse complement strand
TAAAAAGTAAAGCATCACATTAGTTCCTTTAGATTGTGTCAATTTTTAGAGACTTCGGGAAGGGGTGGGGGAGGGGAAGGGGTGAGGAGAGTTGCATAAAAAATATTTTTCTAAAGAAAACTATTTTCTATTCTCTTTTTTTTTTTTTTTTGATAAATACCTCATCTATTTCATTCCAAAAAATAAATTTATAGAACAGGTAGATGCAGACCATCTACTCCTCAGTACATATCTTCTATCTATAGACTCAGTGACTTCATCACTAAATCTAAGTAACTAATTAAACTAACAGCTAATTGAAATACATCAAGGCTAATTATACATCAAGAACTAAGCTATCCTTTATGGGTACCCATTGAGTGTTGTAAGAGCTCCATGCCAGTGTTGTATTTCCTGCCCTCTAATGTGTATATGAATTGTTACTTCTCTGCATACACTGTTCACATTTACTGCACCTCCCTGGAATCGAACTTTATTCTTTTTTCTCCATATGGTATAAACCATCATGCCAAATACACAGGTAATAATTTTCCAGTGTCCACTCTTTTTTGTAGCATAGTGACTTATCCATTCCACCTCACTTTGCCAATTTTGAACAGGTCTGCAATGTCCTAATCATATCAACAGTCTCGACCACACTTCATTTGTCACAGAGCATTCAAAGAATAGATGGTCAAAAGTTTCATCAACTAGCTTACAGAGTGCACATTGTTGAGTTATTCGAACACCAAACTTCAGTAGCCTGTCAACTGTAGCTAATCTTCTTTGTAGAGCTAACCATAGAATGAATTTAAATCTGGGATGCATTCTTGGTTGCAGCACAATACCTTTCCATGGAACCTTAGGTAGTTGGGGGAATTGTAGCCGATATAGCTTTCTAATGCTTAAGGAATTGCCATTTTGTAATTGATCCAGCCTGCTCAAAAGGTTGTCTTGAATACCCTGAATATCCCTTATGAGATTCCTTGACTCCAGAATTTTCCTGACTACCCAAGCTGCATTCTTGGGTATTGGCATATGTTCTAGTGTGTGGTATTTTATGTAGAAGGTATGGATCCATTTGATCCATAAGCAATCTTTCTTTTTTGCCACAGCCCAAAGGTGTTTTGCTACAGCAACTCTGTTCCATACCACCAAATTTATCACATTTAAACCACCTGCTCCTTGTGGTAGACAAACTTTGCCCAAGAGACCAAGGCCTTACTTGATACTGTTGATGAACCAGTCCACAAAAATAATCTGCAGATAGCTTCTACCATCTTCATCACCTTCTTTGGTAGTAGGAAGGTCTGTGCCCAGTACGACTGTATGCCAAATACTACTGACTTGATCAGTTGTACGCGCCCTGCATAAGATAAAAGTCTTGTTGTCCAACAATTGATTCTCTGAGTAATCTTCTCCACTAGAGGCCAGCATTGTATAATTGAAAGTTTATTCGATGCCAAAGGTACTCCCAAATATTTGAATGGGAGTGTACCTTCAGGGAACCCCAATTCTTGTAGTATATCCTGCTTTTGGTTTGCTGAGACACCTGCTAAGTAAGCTGCACTCTTCTCTGCATTTGCTTGCAAACCTGATGCTTCAGAAAACTTTTGGAAAGTTTGTCTTAGCAATCTAATGGATTGTAAGTCAGCCCTGCAAAACATGAGAAGGTCGTTAGCAAAACAAACATGCACCACTCCAAGCTTTTGGCATCTGGGATGGAATTTAAATTTTTTATTCTTCATCATCTGCGCAAACTCCCTTTGTAGGTACTCCATAGACAAGACAAAAAGATAAGGTAACATTGAGTCACCCTGTCTTATCCTCCTTCTTCCTTTGAATGGCTTAGTCAGTCCCCCATTTATGTTCAGAGAATAGTTTACTTAGGAGATACATTCCATAATCCAACCTGTGAACTTATAGGGGAACCCCAAGTCCAACATCACTCTTTCTAGGAATGTCCATTCTAAAGTGTCATAAGCTTTCCTCAAATCAACCTTCAGTACACACCTTAGAGAGATACCTTTCCTATTGTACCCTTTGAACAACTCATGTGTAAAGAGAATATTATCTGTGATACATCTGCCCTCAATCAAAGCTGATTATGACTCCCCGACCAGTCCCCCCAATTACTCTCTTTATTCTTGTTGTGATAACCTTTGTAATGATCTTGTAGAAAGTTGTGCAACAATCTATTGGTCCATAGTCCTTTACATGACTAGGATTCTGCACTTTAGGAATTAGTGTCATAGCAGTACTACTGATTCCTTTATGCATCTTCCCAGTTGCAAAAAACTGTTTGACAGCATCACAAACATTAACTCCACTTCCTGCCAGTGTTTAGTGAAGAATTCAACTGGAAATCCATCAACCCCAGGGGCCTTTTCATGAGGCATATCATTTATTGCATTCTGGATCTCCACCACTGTAATCTCTTGAATGAGCTCCTCCTTCTGACTTAAGGTGAGGCATGGACCTCGTTGAATAACTTTTGTATTAGGACATCTATAAAGACTGCCTCTTTCCCCCATGAGTTTAGTGAAAAAGGAAATGAATTCATTCTCTAGTTGTATAGGATCATTTACTTGTGTTCCATCATCTTTGTAGATTGATGTAATTGCATTCCTACTTGTCCCCGCCTTCTATTGAGCATGAAAGTACCTAGAGTTTGTGATCCAATTAGCTCTGGACTTCTGCTTAAGTACCTGCTCCTCAATGTTGCTCCATTTTTCAACCTCTGCCAAGGCCCTTCTTTCTTGCTCAATCAAATCTTGATCCAAGTGTTGGATCATGAGTTGTGTCTGTATAACTTCAAGCTTGTGCCTTGCATGGTTTAGGTGTTGCTTGTAGGAAGCCATGTAAGCATTCAAGTCCTTGAGGTCTCTCTTTAGCATCTTCAACCTTGGCCAGACTTTTTGCATTGGGTCTGCCTGTATATTTTGGTTCCATACTCTGTTGACAATCCCTTTAAACTCAATATTCTCCATAACTGAACTATACAATTTGAATGGCTTTGGATGTAGACTCCTCTGTTGATGCCCTTGAGTGCATTGAATTAATATAGGGGAATGGTCAGATACCTCCGGATTTAAGTATTCTGCTTCAATATGACCATATTATTGCAGCCAATCAAAATTTCCAAAAACCCAGTCAATCTTACTGTAAACTCTTTTATTAGGTTTTTGCTTGTTACACCATGTATAGTACCACCACAAGCTTTTTAATTGGGTAAGTTGCAGAGTATTTAGCAGATCTTGCAACCCTTGTGTTTCACCTTGTGTAACTGGAGTTCCAATTCTGTCATCCGTAAACACCACATTATTAAAATCTCCACATAATAGTCAGCACCCTTGAACTGTACTCCCTAACTAAGCAAGTGTCATCCATAGTTGACTTCTCTGGTTACTGTCATTACTTGCATATATCATGGTTACTATAGTGCTAAAGTTAGAACTTGGTTCCTGTATTTCATAGTGAATAAACTGATCCGCAATTTGTATAATCTGAACGTTCACATTCCCTTTCCATAATAATCAAATCCTACCATTTGGATGTGCATTATAATTGCAGCATACATTCCAATCCCTTGCCACTTGATTGATAATTCTAGTGGATTTCCTCTCCTTAACTCTTGTCTCCAAACATCCCATTACATTCATCTTATACTTCTTCAGAAAGAGCCTAAGCTCCTTCTGTTTGTGGGGCTTATTTAGCCCCCTTATATTTCAAGTACATAGGTTCATTTCTGGGTGAAGCGGGATGGGCCAGCGTCCCCTTGAAGTGTTTGTGTTCCATTTATCTGCAGGACATCAAATCTATTGGCAGAATTAAAGTCTATAGAATTCTTTATAGCCTTGCCTTTGTTACTGGTTCTGTGTTCCATGTATTTTGTCCCTTCAACCTCCACAATCACTCCTTGAGTACCCTCTGTAGTTGAATTTTGCTTGAGTACTCCTGTTTCCATTCCATTTGACAAGGGAATGGAGTGAATCCTCTTATCTATTTGCTCCCCTGCACTCTCATCATCCTCTTCTCTATTCACCTTTGGTATCCATTTGAGGTTCTGCTTTTTATTGTTCTTCTTTTTCTGTGGTTGCTTTCTAATTTCTTCACTCCCTTCCTGCTTTTGCTTCAACCAACAGTCATCAGAATTATGTCCAAACCTTACACAGTCATAGCAAAATTTTGGCTTCCAATTGTACTCAATTTGTTGGATGATTATCCCTATAGAAGTTTGAATATTCACACTGTCTGGTAAAGGACGGGATGTATCAGCTTCAACAAGCATTTGTGCAAACGATATCTTCTCTAACTCAATAGTAAATTTATCTGTGTACAGAGGTTTACCCACCGCACTGCCTATTTTACTTAATACATTTGTGGCCTAGAAATTTAATAGTAGACCCGGAAATTTGATCCATAGTGGAATTTTACTCACACAACTTGGGTCAAAGTTGAAGTCTACATTCCAACGCAGCAAAATCAGGGGTTTATTGTGGTATGTATAAGGTCCATTATGAAGAAATTGATCCCTATCCACCGTATTCTGAAATCTGAAGACAAAGTATCCTTCATCATGATAAAAGATTTGAGGTTGGTCAGCAAAATCCCAGACATTTGCAATGTAATTTTCCATCATTTTTTCATATGGACTATCCCCCAAGACATAGCCAATTAGGGCTGTACTCCAGTAATTTTTCTGCTCCTTTGTTTCTTCATCATCAATTTGCACTACAATAGCACCATCATGGATAATAGGGGGGTATGTAATTCAATGTCTTACCCTTTTGAGAACTCCTATTATGATACCTAGTAGGTACCGCTTCCTTACCCCCAATTTCCTCTTTATTTTCAATTTCTCTAGTAGGTTGTGCAATATTCCCCGTTGCTGAGAAATTTAGTCTGCGATGAACTGTTTCAGTGCTTTCCTTCACAATAGATTTCTCGCCATATTTTCCCCCTTCACTTTCAATTTCCTCCACAATTGGTTGAAATTTTTGCGGTAGGAAGCTACCAAACGTCATAGTATCAATTCCTGTTGAATCCAGTGTCTGGCGTTACTATCGTTCCATCAATCTTCTCACCTTAAGTTGGGTTATGAAACACTGTGGGTGCACTGCCCATACCAGTTAACCACCGTCCTGTTTGTACCTGAGCTGGTGTTACTATGCTTACTTCAGTATCCTTCCCTCCCGATGGGGATGAGAGCTTCTTCCGATGTCTTGCCATGGCTGAGGCGTGTGTTAGCTAAACCTTGCTAAACATGCACCTTCAGAGGCGATCCAAAATCACTCTTCAACTATTTTCTACTCTCTAACAAAACAATAGAAAATATTTTTCGAAAAATATTTTTCACTTATCAACCAAACAAGAAAAAATAAGTGATAAAACCACTCATTTTCTATGAAAACATTTTCCACGGAAAACATTTACCTTCCTACCAAACACGCGCCTAGTAGGATTTGTACAAGGTACAATGCAAGCACAGCGGGAAAAGAAAGGCACAATAAGCAGGTCGCAGCAGTAATTACACCATTGATGAATGACGACTCAAGTCCCCCCATCATATAGCCAATATATATACGTCACAGCCAAAATCCAAAAGCATAACAGAAAAAAAAACAACTCCAAATAATCTAATTGTCTTTCTTTCTTCTTCAGTGAATGTAAATAATTGCTCTCATCCACAGTTCTGCTTCTGCTGATAGAATTTTTTTTCTTCCGAAGACTGAAAATGGGGGGAACAGGAGGAGCTTCAGCGATGTCGTTTCCGGCTTTAACAATCCCACCTCGGCCCTCGTTCGAATCCTTTTTAAGTAACTTGCCTTCTTTTAGCCCAGGTCCAATGTCCCTAGTTTCTAGTTTCTTCTCCGACCAGAGCCCTGATTCATCCGATTATCCTTCTTTCTCCTCGCTTCTTGCCGGAGCTATGGCTTCTCCACTTGCAAAGCAGGATAATTCTGGAGAAGGAAGTCAAAAGAACTCAGGGTATAAGCAGAATCGGCCCATGGGCCTTGTGTTGGCCCAATCTCCTTTGTTCATGATTCCGCCTGGTTTGAGTCCTTCTGGATTGCTTAGTTCACCTGGGTTTCTTTCTCCACTGCAGGTAATTATTCACTCATCAATTGTTCGTTTTCACTTGCAAAAATAGCCAAAGATTTCCCCTTTTTCTGTTTTTATTTAGTGATGTTGCTACTTCTTTAATTCAATTAATATATATATATATATATATATGTATATATGCTAATTCTTTTCTAAGATCATACTTCTGTTACAGTCTAAAACTGGAAAACTGCTTCCAGAGTGCAAAAACAGTTTCTTTCTTTGGCTGGATTTATCTTTTTAGTAAATTCAAATGGAAGAAAGTATTTTTTTTCAGATGGTCACAAATTTTTCAACATAGGATTAGAGCATGCATAGGTCCTCGGTTCAAGTTTCACCGTCATCCATTTATCCGACAAAAATGAACAAAATATTTTAGATTCCTAGTAGAATTTTCTTCATTGTTCGACACCTAAAATTTGAGACGTCGCACTTATTGGTAGAGTCTGTGAGTTATGATGCATCCAATTGTTGGTTATAGAAATAGTTAAACTAAAATGTAATTTAATTTCAGTGGCATAATGCTGTTACTTATGGTATTTAAATTTGGTTGCAGAGTCCTTTTGGAATGTCACATCAACAGGCTCTAGCACATGTTACAGCCCAGGCTGCATTTTCTAATTCTTACATGCAAATGCAAGCCGAAGATCAATGTTCGTCTCAGGTGGCTTCAGCAGAAGCATTAGGACTTGAGTTGACAACTGAGCTAAAGGAAGCTTCTTTGCTGCTAAAGGAACCTTCGCAAACTAGAATGGACAGTGAACCGTTGGACAAGCAGAGTAAGAAATTTGAACTGCTAGAGTTTTCTCAATCTGAGAACAAGCCGTCTTTTATTACTGTAGAAAAACCAGCTTGTGATGGTTACAACTGGAGAAAATATGGCCAGAAGAAAGTAAAGGCTAGTGAATGCCCTCGGAGCTACTATAAGTGCACACATCTCAAATGTCCAGTGAAGAAGAAAGTTGGGCGATCTGTTGATGGTCATGTAACTGAGATCACATATAATGGCCGGCACAACCATGAACTTCCTCAACCAAGCAAGCAAAGAAAGGATTGTTCTGCTTTGAATGGTACAGACTGCTCGGAAGTTCAACCTGACATTCAAACACATGATTGGACAGTGATGAATAGCTCAGTTGGGTCTTCCCCTTCTCGTTCTGACCAGGTCCCAACCCAAGTGGCATCTGAACTTCTCGTGAAAAGAGAACATGATGAAACCAAAAACATTTTGGTAGCAGTAGATGAGGGGCATGATGAACCAAATGCAAAGAGAACGTGAGTCCTCCTTTCATGAGTAAAGAACGCCCCATCCTTCTGTTATGAAACAAGAAGAAAAATGGTAGAGCAACAAAAGTATGTATCTAATTCAGTTACTGTGACACAGGAAGACGGCAGTTGAGACACTAGCTTCATCACATAGCACAGTAGCTGAATCCAAGATTGTTCTGCAGACAAGAAGTGAAGTTGATTTCTTAGATGACGGGTACAAATGGCGAAAGTACGGGCAGAAGGTGGTAAAGGGGAATCAGCACCCAAGGTACTTTTAGTCTACATATCTTCCACTGCAAGATTCTGTATAAATCTTATTTTTGCATAATGTTTATTGTACTAAAGAACTTGTGCGTGCTTGCGTCATGTTCTTGGTAAAATGTCCAGGAAATGATTCTAGCTTATCGCCTTGTCCTATTGAAATATGCCAAAACCCATAGTTTAGAAACTTTGTCTATCATGATTTTACAAACTACTATAGTTCTGAAATGGATACAGTGAAGTCTGATAGAGGAGGAAACTTTCACACTGCAGTTGACAATCAATCAGGCCATGTTTTCTGGCTCTGATTTATAATATTTCTGAATAGTGATTTGTAATTTTACATTGAATCATGAATATTATTAGTGATGAACATAAGACTAATGACGAACACTCTGTAACTGCAGGTGCAAGTTGTAGGACTAACTCTTTTCAAATAATGTAAAAAGGAAAACTGTAAAATATAGTTCTCGTTCTCTTTGAAGTTGCAGGTCATCCATTTTTTTTCTTTTGAATTCCTGGATTTTATTCTTGTTAACATTATGTGCTATTTCTAATGACGTGTGGGCAAAGACAGTCACTGTCTTCTAAAGGTTTGGTTTGCTACCTGATCACCAAACTAGATTACTTGGTTCATGAGCTCAAGTTTGTGACATGGGATAAAAAATCACAAGAAAAGAAGAGGGGGGGGGGGTGTTCCCTTCTAAGCTACTTTTTGCTTTTGCTTGTGTCACTTTTCTTTTTCTTTTATGTGTGCCCTTGTTGCTATGACAAACTTCCACCCGGATAAGTCTGTTCGGCTTCAAGAAAGACAAAATATAAGTCTGTTTCAGCTGGAAAATAAATAGAAAAGTGGATCTCGGTTGTAAGGAGCACATCTGGTTTGCACTCTCATGATCCTTTGTTTTGGGCATGAAGAATTCGATAGTAATAGTTCAATAATGCCTTTCGTGATTATTAATTTGACTTGTCAGATTTTGTTTTGAAGCCTCTGGACAATGCAAGATATTCAGCTACATCCAGGTACAGGATTATACTGTACACTATGGGATAGGGCAGTGGAAAAATTATAATATATGAATTTTTATGTGAAAGCATGTGGCAGAATTTAGAAAATCTTATATATGCATCTGATAAAACAACCAAGTGTTATAAGATCATTTGGAGATTAGAATTAAGTTCTACAATCAGTAGCACTGTCTAGTTTGAGCCCTTGGCAGTTCTGTGTTCTCAGAATATGATTTCACATGTTACTGTTGAAAATTTCTAGAACATTTGTCTTTCCTGGAACTGGTCATTCATATGATTACTCTTCTTTTCTTAAGTCGAACAAAACATCCCCTTATGCATCCAAACTTGATATACAGGAGTTATTATCGGTGCACGTATCCTGGATGCAATGTTCGCAAACAAGTTGAGAGGGCTTCAACTGATGCAAAAAATGTCATAACAACCTATGAAGGCAAGCATAATCATGACATTCCCACTCTTAGGAATAGAAACAGCCAAAGATAGTACTCAGCATTGCAAAGTAAAAGATGGTGACTTCGAGGCCTTTATTTCACAAAGATATTGATTTTGGAAGTAACAACGAAATACCCGTGGGTGAAAGGATTGCAGCATAAGTTGCATTACCAAAAAAGGGTGAAAGGATACTGAGATTGCAGCATAAGTAGCATTACCAAAGGTAAAAGAGTGAAAGGATACAGGGTTGAGCTGCTAACTTTTGTACGAAATAGTCGGTCTTTTCTTTCGAAAACCTCATGCTGGTACCATGAATCTGTTGGTAGTTCTCAATAAATATTTGTAAATTCTATGCTACTTTCTGAAGTAGTCTGATATATTGTTAAAGTAAAGAAGTTGTAATAGCTTGTCCTTGCCATTAAGCTTCTTCTGGTCAGCTTCAAACTGTAGACCAGCAGAGTACATAAGCTTATTCAAGCAAAGTTGTCAACTTTTGATACCATATTTACTTTGTAAATTAGAAGTTATATTTCGTTTGCATCTCTTGATCGCTGAGCCTATTTTACTTTTCCGTTTATTTCGAAACATTTTCCAACTAAGGATGAGAATTCATGGAACGAAGTCGATGCAATTAATTATCACTTTATAGCTTGGTTGTTAGGTTTGATGGCAGTTATGGGCTCAGAAGGATGACCTAATTTCTATTTGTTTTCTTTTTTTTGATAACTTGGACACTTTTATGACTCAACTATAGTTATCAATACACATTCTCACCAAATTTATCACTTAACCACAAGATAAATATGGTTTGTCTACTGTCTGTCACACCTCTTTTTTCCCACACAACCCTATTGCGAGGTTGAGTTGGAAGAGTTTTTCCAATTGAAGTGACGTTTTGAAAAGGGATTATTTATTATTTAGAGTCGCCACTTGGAATTGAGTTTTGGTGTTCCAACTTACCTTTTATTTGAATCCCCTTTCAAAAGGAAGGTTTGACTCTTATTTATGGTCTACGAAATGGAAGACTGAGCAAAGAATTCTGTTGACCGAGGGGAAGGTGTAAGGCACCCCTCGAGTCCCGTGGTTCTAGCTCGGTCGCTTTTATTGACTAATGTTCGGCTTAAATCAATTCTTGGCTATTCTTATATTTTATTCGTTATGGCTTGTCTATTACCGCTTAACTTAATTATTATATTTTTATTAATTGTTTGGAACTAGATGCGATACGCACACAAGGTATTTCTTTGAAATTATATGTTAAAACCAAGGTACGGAATGTACACATGGTTAAAACATAATTATATATTTTTTTTCTTTTATAACTTACTATACTTATAAAAAATTATTATAGTTCATGGTTTACTTAATACTACCCTCATCTAGTACCACTCTAAACTGTTATAAAAAACTATCAAAAGGGCATAATACAAGCACAAATAAATAAATAAGCAAATAAATAAAATGAAATGGAAATGAACCGACACTCTATGTGAAAAGAACTGTACACAAC
>MU726552.1:428-13060 GCA_026770625.1 Nicotiana glauca | reverse complement strand
GAGCTTAATACTTGGGTTTTATTTGCAACGTCCGCAGAATCCTATTTAGAGGATATACTTTGGGCGTGATCAAGAAACAAAAAATGTAATATCTCTTCTTGCTTAGCAAAAAAAAAATTAAAAAAAAAACAAGATTAGCTTTAATCGCAATTCATATTGTTGTATAATTACATATAATACCTACATATCTAAATCTACATACAATGTGTATAATTCTTTTAATTTAATGATAATCAGTGGCGGAGCTAGAAATTTCATTAAGGTATATCAAAATATTAAAAAATAGATTCGCTGAAAAATTCAAGGGAGTCAACATATAATAAATATAGAAAAAATTTCATATTAAAACAACATGGATGCCATCTTTTCAACTTTATAGCCCATATTTTAATTTACAACTGAGTAGCCCAAAAATTATAGGCCCATATCCGAAAAGGGGGCGTTATTTCCGTTTTTTTGGGAGTAAGAAGCGGGATTTTCTGCATTTTCTCTGATTCTTTCCAATCTTCTTCCCCAAATACTTCAAAAACGAGATCTTCCGATCAATGCAGCTCCAAAAACTCTAGAATTTCTTCTTCATCTCGAGTTAACAACAAATCAAACACGAAAAGTAAAATTTGTGTGCGGCAAATCAGTGCAATTTTTATTTTAATTTTTTGTTCGATGGAGATTTTTCCAGTTTACATTCTTCATAGTAGTGAATGGGAAGAAAACAAGTTTATCAATTTTGTTTTGTGTAATAATCGAGTCGATATTCACCTACAGCAATTTAGTTGCAACTATTTCGAAACAAATTAGGATCGATAGTGAGTTAAACACAATAGAGATTAACTTTCTCCCAAATGTTTGTTTGCCACCAATCCTGATTTACAACGATACAGGTGTGAAGGTGTATATCTATTTAAAGAAGAAAAACTTGAATTTCACTGAATATCCGTTGTTTGTGACAGTGAAAGAGATTTATGAAAATCGTTTGGTTCCTACAATTCTAGTTGTGTAGTTGCTACAAGTTCCGGCTGTTTGGTTGCTACAAGTCCAAATTCTAGATATGTATCCACAATTGATAGCACTGAGATTGTTGATATCAAATTTATCGAAAACACGAAATTTAGTGAAAACATGGGTATAACAAATGATATATTGAACGAATTTGTTGAGGAAGATCAAGTTTATAAGGATAAAGAGACAGTTGTCAGTGTGATGAAGAACTTGGCTGTACGTGAGAGGTTTCAATTCAAGGTGAAGAGATCAAGCGCAACAAGGTATGTAAATAATTGTAAATTTTGTTATATATATGTATAAATATGTATAAAGTAGTATATATTTGTATATAGGTATTAAAATTAGTATATATGTAGTTATATTTTTGTGTACAAGTGTATTTAGAAGTTAAATGATCTTTAATCCTAGGAATCACATTATGTGTATGGATGACAATTGTGCTTGGAGTTTCAAATCTTCTGTCGTTTTCAAGGCAAACATATTCAAAGTGAGAAGTTACAATAATAACCACACATGTGGCTATGGTGAAAGATACTTAACACAACGTCAAGCTACTTTGGATGTAATTGCTAGTATAGTCATGGGCAAGTATGTTAATCCAGAAAAAGTTTATACCACAAATGATATAATAGAGGACATACAAAAGCGACACGGAATTGAGGTGAGCTACATGAAAGCATGGAGATCTAAAGAGATAGCAATGGCAATGATAAGAGGGGGTCCGAGTGATTCATATAAGGAGTTGCCGAGTATTTTTATATGTTGGAGCAAACAAATCCAGGAACGATTACAAAGTCGCACAAATTAGAAGATGGATGCTTTCTTTATGCATATGTTTCGCTATATGTATCTATCAAGGGCTGGGAGCATTGCAGACCGATAATGGTTGTTGATGGAAGTTTCCTTAAAGCAGCATATAAGGGTACCATATTGACTGCTTGCACACATGATTGAGCTGGTGAGTTGACTGCATCTACCTTGTTTCTGCAGTTTGTATAATATTGTAGTTTCATGTATAAAAGTGTATATGATTTCACAGCTACTGTTTTTATAAAATTTGCAGTTGGTATAAAATTGTATACTTGTGTATAACTGTGTATAAGATTTGTATAATTGTCTGAATCCTAATATCTATTTTGTATAAACAGGAAAAATCCTTCTACTTGTATATGCAATTGTAGATTCAGAGAATAATAAATCTTGGGGGTGGTTCTTTGTCCAGATAAAGGGTACTTTTGGAGTTAGGGAAGGAATGTGTATAGCTTCAGATAGAAATGAAAGCATCTTCAATGTGTGTAACCAGAAGTAGCACACTGTATTTGCATGTTTCACTTGTGGCAGAATGTAAAGCGCACATTCAAGAGACATCACAAACAATTGAAGGATATCTTCTTTGCTTTGGCTAGAGCTTACACGATAGAGAAGTTTGAGTACCATATGACAGAGATGTGCAAAATTGATCCGAGAGTACAACCTTACTTGTTCGAAATTGGCTACGAAAGGTGGTCTAGGGCATATTTCATAGTGAAAAGGTCAATGGAAATGACTTCCAATATTGCAGAGTCAATTAATGCAGCAAACAAGGATGCAAGAGAGTTACCAGTAATGCGATTGCTGGAGTATGTGACAAATTTGCTACAACAGTGGAACAACAAAAATAAAAAAAGTGCAATGGAGACATCTACAGAGCTTGGCAAAAAGTACGACAAACTCCTTCGGGAAAATCTAATTGCATCGGAGCAAATAACGATAAATTGAATCAAATATAATGATGCTTGGCACTGCTGACTTGCATTTTACTGCTTGTATAAGGGTGTATAACTCTGTATAATGTTCTTTCATTTTTTTTTAAAAAAATAAACTTTTGCAGGTGAGGCCTACTACGGAGAAGTTATATACTGTGTTTGAAGGGGTAAGGCGAAACATAGTGTGCCTTGAAGATGGAACATGCAGTTGTGGAAAATTTCAAATGGATGAACTTCCATGTCCTCATGCTTGGGCGGTTTTGAAGAACCGACAACTGAAACCTGGCCAGTATTGCTCTTTTTACTACAAGAAGGATAAACTCCTTAGAACTTATGAATTTTCAGTGAATCTTATGCCAGATGAGAGTTTATGGGTAATCCTAACAGAGGTGATGGAAGATGTGGTCCTACCACCTAAAGGGAGAAGGAATGCAGGAAGTCCAAGAAAGGAAAGACTCAAACCTGTTTCAGAAAAAGAGTCTAAGAGGGCGTTTTCATATTCTCTGTGTGGACAAGGTGGTCACAATAGAAAAACATGTAGAAATCGACCAAAATAAATAGTTGAAAACATAACACTTCCTATTACATTTGTTGTCATGTTGAGTAGTTAAGTTTCACAAATTACAAATGTTGAGTAGTTAAGTTTCACAAGTAATCGAGTTACAAATGTCAATAAAGAATTACAACTTACGCTACATATTGCAATTATGTTAAATATGTTTCATTATACATATTTTGATTGTCCAATAATAGTTTGTTGCTATTTTTAATGGTGATAAATATATTGATAGATTGTACAAATACAAAACAGAACTGCTAGAATTATATATATACAGATATATAAATGAGAGTATAAATTTGTATAACTACGTATATTATTGTATAAATATGTATAAACCCTACTACATTAACAAAACTGCAACCATAATAAAAATACATACTTTGTTAAAGGACAAAAGCAACTGATATATTCATTAAAATGTAATTCATTCACAGCCACAATGTGTAATGACTACCGCGAATTACACAAAAATAAAAACATCTATAATATCCTTTAAGGTTATCTCACAAGTAGCAGAATAGTACTAAGACAAAACTAGGCAACAACTCTTGATACATAGAAAAACTACAGTAAAATGAAAAATAATAGAACTACTTTCTCGGTCGCCCCCTCTTCCTCTTCTTGAAAACTCTCCCTGTGATTTCATCACCACTAATTACACCGTACTGTTATTTTTTCCTTCCATAATCCCACAATAAAGATCCTCACCTGGTGCGAAGTGTCTCAATGTCAAAATTATCTTTTCGAATTTCCTTAACAAGGATAAAATACTCAGCAAAGCCAGCAACAAAAGCACCATAATCACTGTAATTAAAAAGAAACAAATGAGATTCAAATAGGTACACTAATAGTAAAATAGTAAAACAATTGAGATTAACCTACCATTTAATCAATTGGGGAACATTATTAATCAGATTAGTCTGCAAAGCATCAGAACGGGATTTATCGGTATATGCACCATTGTTCCAATCAATGCCCTTCTTCTCGACATAAAAATTAGAACTCTTCAAGAAGTAAGGTATCAGAATTGCATAAGGTAATGCAACATCCAAAACAAGTCTATCATTAATAGCTCCACGGTTAGAATCATAGTTGTGGATGCACCTATCTATGAACGTAAACACCCCTAAAACCCAATGGCCTAATTTTGCTCTTCCGCGCTTCACATAAATAGGGAATAAGACGTGGTCAACAGTGTGCCACAGGACATTTGCATCACAATAATATCCTCTAATGTACTCTTCTATCTCATTCCCTTCAGGAATCACTGAAGGATCTTGATTCACTTTGAAAACTTTATACAAGGAGTTGATTTTTTTACCAAAGGCAAAGTCGATTGTAGTAAACTGCATGGCAACAATCGGCCCATATTTTCCCCTCTTCCTCAAATAATAAAAGAGGACATCCAAGTGCTGAGTCAAGAAATAAAACAGAACAACCATCACTACCATATATTTTAAAATATAGAAATTTATACACTATTATACAGAGGTATACATATTTATACAAGGTTATACAATCTTATATTGTGATTATACAAAGCTATGTATACACTATGGAGGTCTCAAATAATAAAGATATGCAACAAATAAAAAAGTCATTAGAAAATAAATTTATTAAATACCGTATCAATGAAAGATCGACCACAATAAGCAAGTGAGTGGAACCAATCCTTCATGGTCACATGGCACGAGCCAAAAGTAAAAGCTTCTGCAAGCTTATTTACTTTATCGGGATATATATTTTTGGCACTTCAAATCACAAAAAATAAAAAGTAATCAGAACTACATTTATTGACAAGTCTAAAATCAGAACATGAAAGATTAAAGAAAGTGAAGATACATTCACCTCGTAACCATCCCATTATCAACAAACGCGCAAAACTCTTTAGCCAATGGCGACAATGGATCAAAATCATCAATTCGATCATGAAAGGATGCTTGATATCAAAAATGAGCTTGGGCGCTGTCTTGATGCCCCCCAATCAAAAACTGGAAAATATGGAGAGTTGGCATATTTTCCTGGTATTTTCTGTCGAATTGACTTTTCAGGAGAAATGTAATCATCTTTTACGTCTATGATAGATTGTTTGTGAAGCACAATTTGGGACATCTGTAGCGCAGCTAAATCTTTATCGACAATGTCATCCCAAAATGTGTCACCCTTGACATCACCTGCTGCCCCTTAGACAGAGAAAACAAATAATAAAAAAATTTAAAATGAAGAAAAGAAAAATCAGACAAAAAAAAAGATAAAATGCAGAACAAATACCATGATCAACACCATCAGTAACTCTCTCGTCAGCTAGCACGTCATCTTGATTCACTTGATTGACAAAGTCATGAACAAAATCATATTGATAGCCATCAAATTCGCCAAGACCATATATATTGTCATCAGACACGCGCTGACGAATATAATAAAAAATAATAGAAAGAGAAGGCATGTTGAGTGATGATTCAGAGAAGGCATAACTGTTGAGTGATTTGTTTTATCATTAAACAATTACCTTAGAATCAGTAAAATCCTCCCTCGTTTGCTTGGTTTCCTTCATATTCAGAAAACTGAACACTTTTTCAAAGGAAGAAACTACATAATTGTTGAGTGTCATCACTGTATCAGTCAACTACAAAAAAACAAAAAACCAAAAGCAAATCAACAACCATGTTTATAACCAAAAAACCATGTATATACGAAAAGTACTGATAAACTACAGAAAGCTAAAGGTCCAGTACCTTTCCAACAGCACTCCTCAACTTCTCAACTTTAGCATTCAACAGATCAATGTGCACCAAAGGATCATAACTCGGGTTAGGCTGTCGATCCATATTCTGAGGAAAAGGTCGTTTAGACTGTTGCTTCGTATTCTGAGGATAAGGTCGTTTAGATTGTTGCTCCATATTCTGAGGACAAGGTGGAGATGCAGCAATAGAATCATTAGTGTGAAAGGTAGGCACCACAGGCACATTCCCTAATGCAACATCATCGGTATTAACTTCAAAAAGTGTGTCGATATTCAGAGTTGACATCTCTTCACGAATAGGGGAAATGTTCCTATAGTTCAAATACAAGAAGAAAAACTAGATTACAATGGTAGAAAAAGGAAATTGTGACATATTCATAAATATACATACAAAAAAACTGAAATCATATATGAAGAAGTATTATGGTACAAAATGTTTACCTTGTCGATACTACATATGATCACCCCGCCAGTCAAATCCGCATATGTTGGAGTTTCAGTCACTTTCCAATTAAGAATGTGTGGCACATTTATGCCAATGCGAACAACTAGATACTTGTCAACCATAGAGCAACACTCAAAAAACCATATTTGTAATGCAAGTGGCAAACCTCCAAGCCTATACATTGTCAAATAGTCACACTGTCAATCCCTCATTGTCCTTAAAATATCTTCAAATGAATTTTTTCCCCAAGCATACGTCTGATATTGACCACTTTCAATGATATCAAAATCATCTTTGTTGATACCATGATTATTGGCATCTGAGAATATGAAATGATGGACAAACACCATCAAGGCCATCTTGAACGCATCTTCGTCCGACTTCCAGTCCTTTTTCTTGAACCGATCATTAAGCTGCCCCCTCGTTATAGCCTTTTTTCCATCTCCTGGAAAATACTCTTTTAGCAACCTATTAACATCTGATTTATCATAAAAAGTGGTGTCGTCTTCTACACACTTCAAACCAGTAGATAACAGCAAACTCTACAATGCCAAAACGTAGCAAACAACCATTAATTTGCACCCACAACTCCCTTTCACGTCCTTGGATGACTTCCCTTAATAATATACAATAAATAAGTTGATTTTGAATTTTAAATTGAGGGAGGTCCAAGAAGTACCCAAAACAACTAGCACAGAACATCTGAAGTTGCGTGTCAGTCATATATTGCTTCAAAATGCTCACAATCTCAGTCTCGATGTGGGAGCTAATCCTGTTTCGGAAATAATCAACTGGTTGTATATAGAAGTTCCCAACCTTGCATATGGAAAAATAACAAGAAATAAATCAGGAACAAAAACTATACTAAAATATTTTATAAAAATGTATAAATAAGTATAGCAGTACTTGTATAAAGATGTAGCTGTATAACTTTATATAAAATTGTATAAGCATGTATAAATTAATAGCAATATAGGGAATACCTTCAACTTAGCTTTTCTCTCATTCAATTTGCAGCGAATGGCAAACCTTTGTTCTTTCGATAAGGAACCAAGGCCACTATCACCATCGTCCTTGCTCCTTTTCGATTTAACATTGCGTCCTACATCATCTTCATTAACCAAATCAACTTTCATCTTTTCTTTTAATTTTTCATGTCTCCTACATTTCTTACTCCTTATTCTAACGATGTTAACCAGAGTAGGAGTATTACTTGTTTGCGATCGATCCAGTCGACTGCTCCCTTGTTGCAACTTTTTTGGAGGAGGAGGAGACTCAAAATCATAATTGGGAGCCTGGACATGCGTATTCACTTCAGAAGAAGGTGGTGAAGGCACTGATCCCCACGTTCCCGATCTCAGACGAATTTAGAAACGCGTAGACCCCCAAGGACGACGAAGAAGATTTTTTTGCTCCTCGAACATTCCTCGCCGCCGAAGAATCGGACGCGACTAAATCGACAGTTGAAGAGCTGGAGCAGACCATTTTAATTGAACACCTCCTGGATCGCAAGGTATACCCAGGGACGGTGTTAACCCCCTAACTCAGGAAAGGGTTTCAGTTTCTTAGTAACAACATCGACTATTTCGTTTGGTCCTACTTAGATATGACGAGGATTCCGCCAGAAATAACCTCCCACAGGCCGAGCGACGACCCTTAATTCAAACCCATAAAATAGAAAAGAAGATCGCAGTCCGAGGTAAAACATGCTTTCATCAAAGAAAAGGTAACGGAACTTCTTAAAATCGGATCCATTAGGGAGGTAAAGTACCCCGAATGGCTGGCCAACGTAGTGGTAGTACCTAAAAGGGGAGACATACTAAGAATTTGTGTAGATTATAAATATTTGAATAAGGCGTGCCCCAAAGATTCCTACCCATTGCCTAATATCGATTTTCTGATCGATGCTACAGCCGGCCACGAGACCCTGACCTTTCTCGATGCCTACTCGGGGCATAACCAAATCCAGATAAATACCGAGGACCGGGAAAAAACCTCATTCATCATGAAGTGTGGTATCTATTGCTACAACGTAATGCCCTTCGGGCTAATAAATGCAGGGGCGACATACCAACGCCTAGTTAATAAAATGGTCGAGCGTCAAATAGGAAAATCAATGGAAGTATATATTGATGATATGCTAGTTAAGTCCCTGCGTGCAGAGGACTATTTGACTCATTTGCTGGAAACATTTCACATCCTTAGAAGTTACAACTTGAAGCTCCACCCTGAGATGTGCACCTTCGGGGTGGGTTCAGGCAAATTCCTGGGCTTTATAGTTTCAAACAGGGGGATCGAGATCAATCAATCCAGATAAAATAAAGGCCATCGAAGAAATCACTGTGATAAATAATGTAAAAGCCGTCCAACGGCTAATAGGGCGGATAGCAGCCCTGGGCAGGTTCATATCAAGGTCATCTGACAAAAGCCATCATTTCTTCTCTCTGCTAAAAATAAAGAGCAGTTTCGAATGGACTCCAGAATGCCAACACACCTTAGAAGAATTGAAACGATACATGACTAGTACACCTTTGTTTCACACACCAAAAGAGGGTAAAACACTATTCCTGTACCTGGTTGTATCCGAAGTAGCGGTAAGCGGCGTACTGGTTCGAGGGGATCAAGGTACACAATTTCCTATTTATTATGTAAGTCGAACCCTGGGGGAATCGAAACCCGGTATTCCCATCTAGAAAAATTGGCTCTCGCGCTGATAAGCGCCTCGTGAAAGCTAAAGCCTTATTTTCAATGTCACCATATATGTGTTTTATCAACGTACTCCTTCCGTAGAATACGACACAAACCCGAACTATCGGGCCGATTGGCCAAATGGGCCATCGAACTCAGGGGGTAAGATATCAAGTACCAACCTCGAACGGCCATCGAGTCCCAAATTCTAGCGGACTTCGTGGCAAATTTCTTGCTATCCCTCATACCCAAGGTATAGAGGGAACTCCTACTAAAATCAGGCACGTCTTCAGGGGTATGGATCCTACTCACAGACGGTGCCACAAACATAAGAGGATTCGGGCTCGGTATAGTCCTAAAGCCACCTGTTGGCGGCATAATCAGACAATCCATAAAAAACACAAAATTGACTAACAATGAAGTCAAGTACAAAGTTTTGATTGTAGGTTTAGAATTAGCGAAAAGCCTGGGAGCCAAAACACTCGAGGCGAAATACGATTCACTCCTCGTAGTAAGCCAGATGAATGGGAGCTACGAAGCTCAAGAAGATAGGATGTAGAGGTACCTGGACAAAATCCAAATAGAAATGTGTCGCTTTAGAGAATGGACGTTAGTCTATGTACCCTGAGAGCAGAACAGTGAGGCTGATGCCCTCGCAAATCTGGGATCCTCTGCGGAAGAAGAGGACCTACTCCCCAGGGCCGTTGTCCAATTGTTTAAATCAGTGGTCGAGGAAGGTCACGCAGAGATTAATTCCACCAGTCTTACATGGGATTGGAGAAATAAGTATATCGATTATCTAAAAGACGGAAAGTTGCTCGTAGATCCAAAAGAATCAAGGACCCTGCGAACCAAAGTAGCCTATTTCTCGCTCGACGAAAATGGGACTCTGTACATGACGATTTTCAATGGACCCATGGCGGTATGTCTAAGGCCAGGTGACACAGATTATGTACTCCGAGAGATCCACGAGGGTACTTGTGAAAATCATTCTGGCACCGAATCCTTGGTCCGGAAGGTGATCAATACTGGAAAAGCATGGAAAAAAACACCAGAGATTTCGTCTGAAAATGTGACAAATGCCAGAGATTCGCTTCCATGATCCATCAACCCGACGGGCAACTACACTCTATTTTGTCACCATGGCCATTCATGAAATGGGGGATGGACATCGTCGGCCCCTTGCCGATGGTACCAAGTAAGGCTAGATTCATTTAATTTATGACTGACTACTTTTCAAAATGGGTAGAAGCACAGGACTTTGAGAAAATAAGAGAAAAGGAAGTTATCAGTTTCATATAGGATCACATCATGTGCTGATTCGGGATCCCATCCGAAATAACATCCAATAATGGGAGACAGTTCATCGGGAGCAAGGTAACACAGTTCCTTGAAGACCACAAAATCAAGAGAATCCTGCCAATGCCTTACCATCCATGTGCCGAGTCCACAAATAAAACTATCATTCAGAACTTAAAGAAGAAACTAGAGAGTGCCAAGGGAAAATGAAGAGAAATGCTGCCCAAAGTGTTGTGGGCATATCGAACAACTTCAAAATCAAGCACCGGGGAAACACCTTTCTCTCTAGTGTATGGCATCGAGGTTTTGATACCTGTGGAAGTCGGGGAGCCAAGCGCCAGATTCCAGCACACCAATGAGAGCTCGAACAATGAGGCCATGACAACAACCCTCGAACTACTTGATGAAAAACGACAAGCCTCGCTAGTCCGGATGGCCGCCCAGAAGCAAAGAATCAAAAGATACTATAACAAGAGAACAAATCTCCGGTATTTTGGGATCGGGAACTTAGTCCTAAGAAAGGTCACTCTCAACACCCGAAATCCTAATGAAGGGAATTTGGGCCAGAACTGGAAAGGACCATACCGTGTCCTCGGAATAGTCGGAAAAGGGTCTTATAAGCTTGGCACCATGGAGGGCGAGCAACTTTCGAGAAACTGGAATATATCGATGCTAAAGCGGTATTATTGCTAGGGCATCCGATCAAAAACTTCCGCCGAACAAATGCTTCACTCTTTTCCTTCGACCGTATTTTATCCCAATGAGGGTTTTTACGGCAAGGTTTTTAACGAAGAAACACCTATGTACTACTTAAAGGGGATCCGACAAGCGTGCAATGCTTTTTTTGCAACCAACCCCGAACACCGGAGGGCGCTCCATTGAGAGGTCATCCACTTGGAGGAAATGGGGAACGACGGGCCAAGCTTCAACTAAGAAAATATTGTACCGAGCCAAATGGTCGAGTAAACCGTGTCCGCATAAGTCGGGCTCACGATAACAAAACAACATGTACTTATGCCAAGAAATCAAAGAATATCTTTTGCCAAAACACGTACTCCAAAGCAAAATTCAGCATTTTCACAGGAAGGATTCCTCTATTGAGAATGCCTCGAAATACTCGGAGACTAGCATCGATAATTCAGCACCCGCATGGCCTCAGGTTTGGGACTCCAAACTCGTATGCCCTCAGTAAGGTGGCATGGAGATTACAAAACATCTCCAAAAAGGGAAAAATTATCCCGAACACTCAGAGACTGGCATCACAGACTCAGGAGGCACATGACCCTAGGGTCGAAAGCTCTAAGGCCATAAAAGCTTTCAATAAAGCAATTCCGAGCTCACGAGTAACGGCCCCCGAGCCTAAGTAAACTCGACGACTCGGAGACTGTCGATAAGCGCTATTCACTTAAAAACCGGAGGCCATAAGACCCGAGCAGGCAAGCTCGGTCTAGCAAGATCAATTTATTATAACAACGAAAACTGTAAGACTTTAATAGGCATGGCAAAGCTGTAAGACCTCAACAGGCATGACAAAACTGTAAAACCTCAACGGCATGGAAAAATTGTAAGACCTCAACAGGCATGACAAAACTGTAAGACCTCAATAGGCATGACAAAACTGTAAGACCTCAACAGGCATGAAAATTTTGTAAGACTTTATTATAGGCATAAACTCAATCCCTAAGTTTAGGCTACACGTTGTGAGCACGTGATTTTTGCCTCATATGAGAATTATTCCCAAAATTTCAAAATAAATAGTTTTTGCATTGTGTGTGTGAATTTTTTGTTATTTGTTTGCATTTGTGTATGCATGTTATTTGTTTGAATTAATTAAAAATACAAAAATACGTATTGCATGCATTTAGGAATTAATTAGCCGTGAAGTAGTTAGAAAAGAAAATTACAAAAAAATATATACATTATCGGCCTTCGTCACCAAGTAATTTAAATATATAGTTTTGCATTGATTGTTTGTGTGTTAATTAATAGGTGTGTGGTTTTAGTTCAATTTGTGTGGAGTGTGTTTAATTTAGTAGTGGCTAATTAAGAAAGTTGGAAATGGCCAAAAATGCAACGAAATCAGGCCCAAAATTAAATCAAAACCCAGGCCCTAAGCAACCCCTTTACCCGGTCCAAGAGACCCATCTC
>MU726550.1:6603-41320 GCA_026770625.1 Nicotiana glauca | reverse complement strand
TTAGTTTAATTACAAATTGTAGTTGATCTCATGATTTGAGTAAAAAGCATGCTTATGTTGACTTTAATTAGTTTCTTGTCAGCCATTGCACAAATCCGTTTCAAATTCCAGTAGGATTAGTTTAAATGGGACCTCCCAGTGTTTTTTTTTAATTAATAAGTATAGATCTTAGTATGTGATAGGTTAAAGTCAGGTCTCAAGAAAAAGTAATTCGAGCTCTTCTGTTGCCGCTTGAGCTCGATCCTATTGTTCTTGTGTTTGAGCCAAACGCTGGGCCCATTGTGTGGGCCTGTGCCTGATTTGCTTTGTTTTGTCAAGTTCCAATGGGCCTATGTTTGAGCCAAACGCTTCAGCTTCTTAATTGTTCGTGGTCTTTGGATTTTAAAAAACAAATGAGGCAAGTCGTAGTTGGATAATAAACAGTCTGTGGTGCCTCGAGTTTATATTTAGATATCCCTTTAAAAGCAATAAATGAGAGGAGCCCCACCGAGCAAATACAAATGCGGGGTCCTCGATAAATGGCTATGTTAAACACTTAGAATCCGAGGCGGGCCGTTTAGCGAATTTCACGGCCTCCCCAAAAGATAACAATACGTTAGTCGTTTTAGGCGCGCTTTTAATAATCTTACATTCCTAACTACGGGTGCACATTTATGTGACCCAAATCCAAATCTTAACGGAATCAAAATGTGTCAAAAGCCACGGGTGCATTGGTGCAACATGGTTCGAGATGCATTTTCACTACGTTGCAATTCTTATTAAAATAATTATATAATAGAAGCAGGGCTATCAATAAAAAGCACATAGGTTAGAACATGTTTTAAAATCAGATAAAATCAAATGCAACAGTTGAGCGACCGTGCTAGAACCACGGAATCCGGGAATGCCTAACTCCTTCTCCCGAGTTAACAAAATTCCTTACTTGGATTTTTCGTTCGCGACTGTAATACAGAGTCAAACCCTTTTCCTCGATTCGGGATTCAAACCGGTGACTTGGGACACCATAAATCTCCCAAGTGGCGACTCTGAATCTCATAATAAACGAATCCAGTTTCGATTGTCCTTTAATTGGAAAAAACTCCTTTTATTATGCTCTTCACGGGGTGTAGTAGCGGAAAAAGGAGGTGTGACAGCTCTGGTGCCTCTGCTGGGGACAAGAACCCAGAACATTTTGTTCAGGGTTCAGAATTCGAGCTTAGATAAATTGTTGTATTTGGTTATATCTGATTTTCCTACATGTTTCATGCTTAATGTGCTAAATGTTTACCATTTTGACATTATCTGAACTGTATATAAACTGTGCCGAAACCCTTCTTTTCTCACCTCCGGGGATGTGTTTACTGGTTGAGACTCCCTATTATGTTAGTGTCAATACCCTAAAATAAGAAAGAGGCCGGACAAGTTACTGAGTCGGACGATCTCGCGGGCCCCCGGTACGTAGCCCCCTCCTCGACTCGAGTTGTCCGCTCGGGTACACTGTTTAGAACAAATACCCAGGTTTTGAACCTAGAATAACTTGACTCCATGTCAGATCCCTAGTAGGAGCGTTTATCAGCATCACCTGCATATGACTTAGGAGACTCAACACAGGGGTTGGGTCTGTCTAGGACAGGTAACCGGAAATGAAACGACCACCATAATGCATTTTACGTGTTGTATTTATTTGTCTTGGGCCCGCATGATGACCAGCTTTTGAACATCGAGAATTTTGTGAAATTGAGAAAAAGAGAAAAAGAGAGAAATAGCAGTGTAAAGAATTAATTGTTTAGTTTTAGAAAAACCGATGCCCAAATACTGTCGAAACTCTGCCGAAATTTCGAAAAAATGAAAAAAAAATGGAAATATTTTGTTTTTAATAGTTTTTTTTACTAAAAGCGAAAAAAATAGAAAAAGAGTCTTTATTTTTGGAAATTTTTCCGCAGAAAAAAAATAGTCTTTATTTTAGTTGGAAAAAATAGGTTGTTTTATTGTTTGTTGAAAATGAAAAAGGAAAAAAAAAGTCGTTATTTTTGTCTTATTTCAAAAATAGAAAAGAGTTTCTCTTGCCATGAAAAATGAATAAAAAAAGTGAGTCTTGTTTTTTTTATAGTTTATTTATTTTGTTTATGAAATGCAAAAAAATAAAAATGAAAAAGAGTCTTGCTTTTGAAAGTATTTTTGTTATTTGCTTATGAAATGCCAAAAATGAAAATGAAAAAAAAAGTCTTGTTTTAAAATAGTTTGTTAATTCGCCCGAACTACGCTGGTTTGATTCTCACAAAGTGTGAGATACGTAGGCAACCCTTGACGGGTCCAACCACCCCTTTTGCAAAAATAGCCAAAAAATGTCAAATTTTAAATTTTTTTATAAATAAGTTGGGTGATGTCATTCTTGTTTAAAATAAGCCGAATGTCCCTCAAAAGGACGCCCGAAGGCCGTTTTTGCAAGAATAGCCACCCTGAGTCAATTTAAAACGGTTTGCGGGCACAGCCTTAAAATATTCTTTTCGGAAGTTCTGAAAGGCCGTATCCGCAAAATCAAGTTTGGTCATCTAAACTTTTTATAAAAATAACCATTTTGTCAAATAAGCCATTATATGGCCAGTTTTGTTAAAATAGTCACAATTGACATTAAAACCTTCTAAAGTCTTGCGCAGGCCTGTGGTGATGCTGAGTGATGCCCACGGGCCCCAGGATGAGAAATTTTGATGTATTTTTAGTCATCGAGCTTGTAATTTCTTAAACAAATTTTGCAAAAATAGTCGCCTTGTCAAAATAAGTCATCACATGGCCAGTTGTTGTTAAGAATAGTCTCAGTTGACAGTAAAACCTTCTCAGTCTTGCAGAAGCCTGTGGCGATGCCGAGTGATGCCCCATGGATCCCAGGATTTGAAGCTTCGATGTACTTCTAGATTAATCTAATAGTGGTGTAATCGCAATAATCATTAGTGAAAATTTGAAAATTCCCAAAAAATTATCTCTTTAGTTTGCATTAATTTGCAAGAACTACGCTTGGTCTGATTCATGCGGGGTCATGATACATAGGCAATCCACGTAGGATTCTACCATAACAAAAAGAAAAAAAAGGAAAAAAACCACAAAAAGGCAAAAGAAAAAGAAAATAGAGGAAAACCAAGAAAATAAGGAGAAAGAAAAATCAATATGCTAAATGCCCTAACGCTAACATAGTGGCTTCATTTTGTCATTCCAGAATGGTGGTTGGTTTGTGGTTTTAAAAACAGTAATTCCTCGTTACAACACAAGGACAAAAGGCGATGGAAAACAATAATAGAATTGATGTGGTTAGTACCGGTACCCGACATCAGGTGGATGAACGGGATGATGGGTTGGTCGAGGAGGTGCGGATGTTGAGACAACACATGGCTGGATGACTGGGAAGGCACCACCCCCGCCACCACCAATGTATCCTGTCATATCCACTACCCCCAACAATGAATACGGGAAAAGCCCTCGGGATGAGCTTCATGCTGGAAATGAAAATGTTACAGGAAAAGTAGGGCGAGATGAAATAGCCATAAAGCCAAAAGAACAATCCTTAAAAAACATGCCAGGAATGAGGGGCCATGGTAATATGGCTTGCAAAGAACTGTCTGCGTCCCTTGATGTATGCCTTCCCGCAGGATTCAAAGTGCCAAATTTTAACTTGTACGACGGGAATGGAGATCCAGTAACTCACCTAAGGGTCTATTGCGATGAAATGAAAAGTGTTGGGGAGAAAGATGATTTGTTGATGGCATACTTCAGTAAGAGCTTGACTGGGGCAGCTTTAGAATGGCATAATCATCATGATGTTGGCAAGTGGCTTACATTGGGTGACATGGCTCAAGATTTTGTTCAACATTTCTAGTACAATAAAGACCTTGCCCCAAATTGCTCCTCCCTATCTCAGACGGAAAAGAAACCCAAGGAGAGTTTTAAGGATTTTTGGCTCAAGTGGAATGAACAGGTTGTTCAGGATGGTCCTGCCATTAACAGAAAAGGTGTTTCTAAGCCCCATCCACAACAAGGTTCGGTAATTGTTCTTGCCAAACCTGTTCAACCTCAACACCAACCCCAAACCTATCCCCTGAACAACACCCGATCTTTTGTCCAACCATCAGGTCAATGCTTCCGCCGACGACAGGGTCCGGTGGTTGTCCTTGCTAAATGCTTTCAACCATAATACTGATCTCATGAAACTCCACATAAGCCACACCATCCACCAAATAACATCCTTCCATTTGTCCCACCACCAAGTCACTCCCTGAAGCAGGCACCGGCAGCCCAAAACTCTCGTGTGTCTTCACAACACTTTCAAGCATCCAACAATCCTAGAAAACTGAGGCATGGAGGGAAATAAAGGCAAAAGGATAATTTCACGCCCATCGGTGAATCCTATACAAGTTTGTTTGAAAAGTTAAAACATTTTGGCCTGATTAAGTCGCTCATTGGATATACTCCAGACCCAAATGCAAAAGGTTTTGATCCTACTGTTCGATGCATATACCACTCTAATGTCCAGGGGCATAGCATTGACGATTGTCGTTCTTTGAAAAGGGAAATAGAAAGAATGATTCAAGAAGGGGTAATTGTGGTCAATGACAATGGCAAGGAGCATGCGATTTATCTTGGGAACTTGTTGATTAAAGTCAATAATGGTCTGGGCAATATTGATGTGAAACTCAGTGGCTAAGATGCCGGGCGTGGTAATTGCAAAGACGCTCCATCTCTCATTTATCCAAAGTGGAGTTTTGGTGGTTTATTTTGGTCTCATTTATGATAGTCCGGGTTATTTCAGGGTTGTAATCCAGATATTGTCTTTGGAGTCAAATCTTTCTATCTTTCCACTTTGCTTTGTTAAGTAATAATAGTTTGTTTAGCGCCGTCTAGGTTCATAAGTCTAGTCTAGTCTGCTTGTTTTGTTGTTTCAGCCATTTCACCATCAGTCTAATGCAATTCTCTGTTTCCTGCCATTTCTAGTCATTTTACAATTCTTTTCACGCTGATTTTAGTTACATGACATGCACTCATAATTCTCGGCCTTGTTTTTAAAAGTCAGTTTAGCAATGAAACAATGTTGAAGATATATGGGCACTCGAAAGAAATAAGAACATGTTGGAATACTTTGAAGCCTGAATCAAGTGAAACTGGGGAAAATAGAACATAAAGAAATACTGTGGAAATGCATCATGCCTCATCGGTGTAAAGCCAAAGGCAAGAATGCTTCAAGTCTAAAGGGACCGTTCATGGTACCGAGATTGTTGTCCAATGGTGCTAGGAATCGGCAAAAACGGAAGGCAAATACGTGAATCAATCAAAAGGTGTTTAATTGCGCAATATGTACTTGGTATGTTTCGAAGATTGGAATGATGAAGGAATTTTATTCTACTATCCAAACACTTTATCCTTTGTTATCCTTTTGAGCCTTAATATATTTTCTTTCGTATCCCTCTTTCGGAATCAACAAACAAAACTCAAGAATCAAGCGGGGAAATTAAGTGGAGAAATAAGAGAAAAACAGTGGAAAAGAAAAGAAAAGAAAAGAGAAACAAAAAAGAAAAAAAGAGAAAAGAAAAAGAAAAGAAAAGAAAAGCCAAGAAGAGAAAAAAAAAGGAAAGAAGAAAAGAGAAAAGAAAAGAAAAAGAAAGGAAAGAAGAAAAGGAAAAGAAAAGAAAGAAAAAGAAAGAAAAAAGAAAAATGGAAGAGGGAATGATCGCAACAACAAATGTAGTTTCTTGAACTACGTTTGACTTGATCCCGAAAGGGTACGTAGGCAGCCTCACTGAGGTTCGGTCACAACAAAATAAAAGTCCAAAAATCCCCAAGAAGGAAACTGGGGCAGAAGTTGTGGTTGTTGCAAGAAATATGATTCCGAAAGTTGTAGTTTTGAACCCACGATGCATTATTTTGAGACTTTGATATCCTTTCTTTCCAACCTTATCCAAAAGCCCACATTACGATCCAAAGAAAGGCCTTCCGATCAGTCTTCAAGAAATGCCGAGTCAAGCGAGCAAAGATGAATCACATCAGGGGAAACACTCCAGTCCAAACAAAGGAAAATGAAGAATTAGAGATTCATGATGATGAGAACCATCACGGGTACCCCAAGATGAGAGAAATAAAAATGAGAGAGTCTTATTGGTGAAAACTTCACAGGCACCGTAAGGCGATGATGAGTTGAGAGAAAAATCAAAATGAGAGAGGCTTGATGGTGAAAACCCTATGGGCACCACAAGTCGACTAAGGATTGTGAACCAGATCGGGTAAATGGAGCATTGAAGACCAGTTTCACGGCGAAAATTGCAACAAGAGCTGAACATCAGATTTGCTAAAAAGAGTAGGCTGCAGGTTCATGTCAAGTTCGCTAGAGTCGGTATCTACATCTAACGGCGTTCTACTCTGTAGGTTTCTTGTTAGTAATCGTCTCTTTCCATTCTCCTTCACTCTATTCTTCCTACCTTGTTTCTGTCTGGTCATAACAAGTAAAGAAATGACTTCAAAATTTGCCACCAAACTTTCCAATTGCGCAAAATGAGGTCTGTTTAACACCTCGAAGCGTCATAATTCTGGAAATAACACCAAACATGACTGAGTTGGCAACAATTAACATGCTTTGGAAATCCTTGTGAAATACAAATACTTGGTATACGTCAATTCATGAACAACACAACAGATGAAGAGCGAGGGTGAACAAATCAAAAGAATTTCCCGTGATAGGATTGACAAAGGGTGGTACATCAATAACAATCAAGATCTTCCAAAAAAGAAATCAAAGTTATCATGGCTAGCGATGGAGCAATAGACCTCAAGGGCAAGGCCGGTGGTTTAAATCAGAAAAGAGCAACATGCGCACTGAAGTTGGTAACAACTAAAATGCTTTGTGGTTCATGTGAGACACAAAGGTTGGTAAGTGCCAATTCAGGAGCAATGCAACAAATAGAACGTATGGGGGTTCGAACGGAGAAGAGGTATATTCTGACAAAGGAAGTGGTCAGTCAAGGAACGATTGAGGTCTTCAAATGAAATCAGTTATCATTACAAGTGAAGGAGCAAAGTCGGGGCCAGTGGTTAAATCAAGGAAAACAACATACATATTGAGTGGGGGGCAGTCAACATGCTTTGGGTATTCATGTGAAATACAAGGGTTTGGTAAGTATCAACTCAGGAACAACGCAACAAATGAAGGGTAAGGGTGAATGAATCAAAAGAATTCCTGTGATAGGATGGACAAAGGGTGGCAAACCAGTAATGAGCAAAACTTTCCAAGAAAAATCAAAGTTAACACGGCAAATAAGGGAGCTATAGACCTCAAGGACCGTACCATGGGTTAATACAAGAAGGAACAACATATATCTTTGAGTGGGGAGGCGCTGATTCATGTAATGCAGCAAATGGAGGATGTTGGGCCACTTTTAAAGTTCAAAGCCACAAACCAACCACCACATTTTAAACTGACAAGATTTTCTTTAATTGAAACAGGGGCAGAAGTTTCGGAGAAATCCTCCGTAAAGAAATGCAGGACCCAAACAGGTATGACTGGAAATTCTCAGGGCCCTACTGGAAAATGGAACTTAGTTTAATTTCAAAACAATCATGAGAAACATAATTTGGTATAAAAAAAATATAAGTTCGTTCTAAAGTTTGCATGTTCAAGATAGGTTTCAATTAAGAGCTTTCAGGACCCTCCTAGATAATGGGACATAGTTTTAAGGTCAGTCTAAATAACAAGATATAGTAGAAGTCGTACCTTCAGTAGATATAATTTAGGTTAAAATTGTCTTTTAACTAGAAGTTGTCAGGACCCTCCTGGATAATGGGGAGTACTTAATACCTCTTTGATAACAATGTAGTGGAAGTAATAACTTTGAAAGATATAACTTGGGTTCATAATTGTTAGGAGTTGTCAAGACCTCCCTGGATAATAGGACTTAGCTTTCATATTCTTATAATAGTTGCTAAAATAGTTCAGTTTCAAATTCTTATAATATTTAGTAAAATAATTCAGTTTAACACTCACCCATGTGCCCAACCATCAAACTGGGGCAGAAAAATTTTCTTTGTTTGTCTATTTTTTTTGCAAGCAGGAGCCCACCTGGAGAACAAGAGAATACTTTTCAAAATCAGCAAGCAGGAGCCCACCTGGAGAACAAGGGAATATTATTCAAAATCAGCCGTCAAGATCCCACCTGGAGAACAAGGGAATCCATTTCAAAGCTTCAGCAATCAGGCACCCACCTGGAAAACAAGGGAAGTATAATTCAAATTTTAGCTTTCAATTTTTTAATATTTGATAACATGTTGTTCCCAGTCACCAAACTGGGGAAGAAAAAATTTTCTTTGTTTGTCTATTTTGTTACAAGCAGGAGCCCACCTGGAGAATAAGGGAATACTTTTCAAAATTCAATAAACAGGAGCCCACCAGAAGTACAAGGGAATATCTTTCAAAATTCAGCAAGCAGGAACCCACCTGGAGAACAAGGGAAGTGCAATTCAAATTTTAGCTTTCAAATTTTTAACGTGCTATACCCAGCCACCAAACTGGGGCAAAAAATTTTTCTTTGTTTGTCTATTTTATTCCCACCTGGAGAACAAGGGAATACTTTTCAAAATCAGTGAGTAGGAGCCCACCTGGAGAACAAGGGAATATTTTTCAAATTTAGAAAGCAGGAACCCACCTGAAGAACAAGGGAGTATCTTTCAAAATTCAGCAAGCAGGAGCCCACCTGAAGAACAAGGGAATATCTTTCAGAATTCAGCAAACAGGAGCCGACCTGGAGAACAAGGGAATTCATTTCAAGTTTCAGTAGTCAGGCGCCCACTTGGAGAACAAAGGAAGTATAATTCAAATTTTAGCTTTCAATTTTTTTAATACTTGATAAATACTGCACCCAGCCACCAAACTGGGGCAGAAAATTTTCTTTGTTTATCTATTTTGTTGCAGTCAGGAGCCCACCTGGAGAACAAGGGAATATTTTTCAAGTTCAGCAAGCAGGAGCCCACCTGGAGAACAAGGGAATACATTTCAAGCTTCAGCAGTCAGGCACCTACCTGGAGAACAAGGGAAGTGCAATTCAAATTTTAGCTTTTAATTTTTTAGTATTTGATAACATGCTGTACCCAGCCACCAAACTAAGGCAGAAAAATTTTCTTTGTTTGTCTATTTTGTTGCAGTCAGGAGCCCACCTGGAAAACAAAGGAATACCTTTTCAAGCAATCGCAAGCAGGAGCCCACCTGGAGAACAAGGGAATACCTTTTCAAGTAATCACAAGTAGGAGCCCACCTGAAGAATGGACACATATTTCAAATTATAGTAGTCAAGAAACATCAATAGGAATGGCAAAACACCGTCAAGACAACAACAAGAATTTCATTGGAAGAACATAAGATACAAGTTCAAGACAACACAAGAGCAAGTTTGAAGACATAGATAGGATCTTTTGTAACTCATAGATCATAGCTTAGGCTAGTTTCTTTTATCTTGACACAGTGTAATAAGGAGGTCAGTGAGCAGTAACAACAGCAACAGCAGTAAAGTCACAGCTCCTGGTAGTCCCAGCTACCAGACATTCCCGAACTACGCTGACCTGATTCCTATTTAGCCCAGGATATGTAGGCAACCTCTGAACTAGGGCGTGGTCAACTCTTTCAAAATGCTTCACACGGAATATGCGAACGGGCAAAAATCGCTCATTTTCGCTCACTTGTCTTTGCGCGAAACCTCTTCGTGTTTTCGGGCAAAGAGGGACAGCTGTGAGCACGTGATTTTTGCCCTACATATGAATTATTCCCAAAATTTCAAACAAAATGATTTCTTTCATTATTTGACAGGTTTGTGAATTTTGTGTTATTTTTTTTTTAATTGTTGGCATTTTGTTTGTGTATTTTAATCAGTAACAAAAAAAATACAAAAATACTTGGCATTTGCATTTAGAATTTTATTTCACATTTTAGGATTAATTAGTGGTTGAGTTACTTTTAGGAAAAGAAAAATAACAAAAATAGTCCATTTTGCATTTTTTAATTGTTAATTGGTGAATTTGTCATGAGTTTACTTTTAATAGGACTTAATCAATAAATTTGGGTCTTTATGTTAGAATATTTGCATTTAGTAAAAATCAGGAAAGATAAATAAAAACAAAAAAAAGGGAAGAAAAGAAAAGAAACAAAAAAATAATAATAAATAATAAATAAAATGAAAGGGAAAGGAAAAGGAAAAGAAGGGAATAAATACTTTTTGCAGATCCCTGATTCAAAGATCAGGCCCAAACGAATTGCACCCAAATCGCCCCACTTCAAGCCCAAATATCCAACCCCTGCCCGGCCTGCCTTCCCCATATTGAAAACGACGCCGTTTGGCGTCGTTTGGTCTCAGCCTTTCATCCAGGCCAATCCAACGACTCTAATCAATCCAAGCATTTTAATATAACTGTCTGAAAAAATAATAAACCCTAAAAACATAGTCACCTTCATCGTACCGTCCCCCTCCCCTGTAACGCCCCATCGTCTCCGCCGCCATCCACCCTAATGCCGCCGGCTGGAAATCGCCGGCGGCGGCGGCGACGCTCCAATTATACCCAAAATTACACCCCTATCTCCCCTCGTCCTCCTCTTTCCATATCTGGTATCTGTTCTCCTCGAATCATGGCCAAAAAACTCAAATATTGGATCGAAATTTTTTCCGGCCACAACGCAACCTTTTCCAAATCAGTACAAAATAACACCACATGCTCCTTTCCTTCCCCTCCTTCCAAATCCACTAATGGTTTCCCTCGAATCTTGTCCTAAGACCTCGAACGTTCTTTCAATGTTTTTCTGGCCGAAATGCTACCTTGCCCAAATCGGTCCAAATTAACGCCCTGGGTCCCTTTTCCTTTCTCCCATCCAAATCACCGGCTAATTTTTCTCGAATTTGCCTGGAACTGTTCGAATTTCAAATTGAATGCTTTTCGGCAAAACCCTAGAAATCCGAAATCGCCAATTGAGAATGGTTAGCTGAGATGCTGGGTTCTTGGATCGCCTCCGATTGAATCAGAACTTATTAAAATCAGAAGTCCATGTTGGTTCCTGGTATTGTCTTTTCTTTATTTTTGTCTTCCCTGAGAATTTTCTTTCTTCTTTTATTTTTCTCGAATTATTTGTTTGCTTCTATTCTCTGAGATTTTGGTAGGTTTTCAGTGTTTTTGGTTCTATGTTAGTTTAAATTTTCCTGTTGGTACTCGCATAGCTTGTTTTTCTTTTTTCTGTTTAATACTGATTTGATTTTCATGTATTAGTTTAACTATTGATTAGTCTAGGAATTTAGTTATCAGTTGGTTGAATCCGCTATTAGTTCTACTTTGAGTTTTGATAATGATTAGTGCATCGAAATACTGGTTTAGGGCTAATCATGTTTATATGTCACCTTTTCAATATGAGTCTTAGTTAATAGTAGTCCTGTTTAGTAAATCTGGTGTGATTTTAATTAGTAATTGTACAATGTCGATTTCTAAATAATTCTTAGCCTAGGATTAACTATAGTTAGAAGAGGTTTGGGTAAGCTAGTAGTTTCAGGGACATTCAAGGGCATTTTGGGTCATTTGAAAATGGGTAATTTGTTAGGATAAGTAAATTTCAGCATAATAAGGGTAGTTGGGGCAATTCATAAGTAAAGAATCTTTTAGAATGAATGGAAATTCACTAGAACATCGTAGACTATTCTAGAATAGGACTCTAGTGTACATTTCAGGAAAACTTAAGGTGTTTTCTTGGGTCACAAGTTAGAAAATAAAGGACTGAATAAGTAAATAAAATAGGGACTAAAGGGAAAACACAAAATATGAGGACTGCCCTCATTTTACCTATAAAAGGGCATGCCCTTGCCTTGATTGACAAGTTTTTCAGCCCTAATATTCCCCCCAAACTTCCCTCAAGCTCTGCAGATCTGAAATTTAAAATTCAGATCAGAATGTCGTAGATCTTAGCTTTCTTCATATAGAAAAACCAAAAAAAATCATAAATCTATTAGAAAAATCCAAAATATGACTGTTCCATTGATAATCACAGTTCAATGTCAGGTTTAATAGATTAACTTTCAGTTTTGGTATGTTTGGTCGAGTTATAGTCCTGGTCTACTGGTTTTAGCTTGGGTCAAGTGTGATTTCTCTGAGTTTTGGCCTCAATTTGGTGTGAAAACTTCTCTGAAGTTTCGTTGCTTGATTCTAGCTTATCCACGTCTGTTTAAATCTGTTGATTTGAGTGTTTGATGATTACTGTTGGGTCCTCAATTAGTTCTGGGCATTGGCTGAGTTTAAACACTAAGTTACTGCTGTTGAAAAATCGTTTCTGCTGCCTGCTGCTGATTCTTCTTCTTCATTGTTTCATATTTCTAGGTACACTGCTAAAACTTTGGCAATTGTAAGCTGAAAACATGAAGATTGAACATATATGAAGAATTGAAGTCCTGATTTAGCCTCTGTCTGATTTGTGTAGTTAAACTTTTGTTCATTAGTGTTATGTGATATCTGTCCATTTGGTAGTAATTGGATTGAAATTGAGTTGATGAAAATTATTAAATGTAGTTCACCATTACCTATTGGCATTTGTGAATAATTTTTCTGTAGTTAAAAGTAGGGTCGTACTAGCTATTAAAGTAATGTAGACTGCAAATCATTGTGGACTGTTAATTGACTCATAGATTAGTTTAATTACAAATTGTAGTTGATCTTATGATTTGAGTAAAAAACATGCTTATATTGACTTTAATTAGTTTCCTGTCAGCTATTGCACAAATCTGTTTCAAATTCCAGTAGGATTAGTTTAAATGGGACCTCCCAGTGTTATTTTTTAATTAATAAGTATAGATCTTAGTATGTGATAGGTTAAAGTCAGGTCTCAAGAAAAAGTAATTCGAGCTCTTCTGTTGCCGCTTGAGCTCGATCATATTGTTCTTGTGTTTGAGCCAAATGCTGGGCCCATTGTGTGGGCCTGTGCCTGATTTGCTTTGTTTTGTCAAGTTCCAATGGGCCTATGTTTGAGCCAAACGCTTCAGCTTCTTAATTGTTCGTGGTCTTTGGATTTTAAAAAACAAATGAGGCAAGCCGTAGTTGGATAATAAACAGTCTGTGGTCCCTCGAGTTTATATTTAGATATCCCTTTAAAAGCAATAAATGAGAGGAGCCCTACCGAGCAAATACAAATGCGGGGTCCTCGATAAATGGCTATGTTAAACACTAAGAATCCGAGGCGGGCCGTTTAGCGATTTTCACGGCCTCCCCAAAAGATAACAATACGTTAGTCGCTTTAGGCGCGTTTTTAATAATCTTACATTCCTAACTACGGGTGCACATTTATGTGGCCCAAATCCAAATCTCAACGGAATCAAAATGTGTCAAAAGCCACGGGTGCACTGGTGCAACATGGTTCGAGATGCATTTTTACTACGTTGCAATTATTATTAAAATAATTATATAATAGAAGCAGGGCTATCAATAAAAAGCACATAGGTTAGAACATGTTTTAAAATCAGATAAAATCAAATGCAACAGTTGAGCGACCGTGCTAGAACCACAGAATTCAGGAATGCCTAACACCTTCTCCCGGGTTAACAGAATTTCTTACTTGGATTTCTGGTTCGCGACTGTAATACAGTGTCAAACCCTTTTCCTCGATTCGGGATTCAAACTGGTGACTTGGGACACCATAAATCTCCCAAGTGGCGACTCTGAATCTCTTAATAAATGAATCCCGTTTCGATTGTCCTTTAATTGAAAAAATATTCCTTTTATTATGCTCCTCACGGGGTGTAGTAGCGTAAAAAAGAGGTGTGACAACCACCACTACCACCACCACCACCAACACAACCACCAATTTTAGAAGTAGAGGAGGAAATAATGGTGAAATATGATTTCAGTGATTTTAGTGACGATTTGCATGATTTTGATGACAATGAAATGAACTTGTATGGTCCGGAAGATGCAGATGGAGCGAAAGAGCTCCTAGATATTGTCAGTCGGGCACCTGAAGATGAAGGATTGGTGGACTCATTAGCTACACAATACAGCCATCCTGATGGTACAAGTTTTTCCTTAGGAAATGTTTTGACAACAAATTTAAAACAGTTGGAAATTACTTCTGCAAAAATGTATTTTACATTACGTATAAGGAATAGTAGTGGTAAATTAACTTCAGTGGTATGCCAAAATGTGAGTTGCCCATGGAAGTTACTTGCTTTAAAGTATGGGAGTTCTAATAGGTTATATATTATTAAGAACCATGGCGAGCACACATGCCGGATACAGAACATATCAAGCCATCAGCCTAACGTGTCATCGAAGACTTTGGGTGCATATTATCAGGAACAGTATGTTTATGGGAAAGGCCCATCCCTGTCATATCTAAAAGATTCTATTTTTGTAGATTTTAATCAAAATTTTACTTATTGGAGGAGATGGAAGGTATATGAAATAGCTAAGGCTATGATCAGGGGTACTGAGGAAGAGGGGTATGCTTTGTTGGAAGCATTTTGCCATGTTATGTTATCCTATAGTGAAGGAAGTACTGTTGATTTGAAGGTTGATCATAAATTACATTTTCGGTATTTTTTTCTTATTTGTTGGAGCTTTCATTAAGAGATGCACGCATATAAGAAAAGTTATTGCTATTTATGGGACATTTCTGAGTGGCAGGTATAGAGGCTGCTTGTTGTCTACTTTGGAACAAGATACAGAGAATCATATTTTTCTAATTGCGTTATGTGCAGTCTTAAAGAGTGTGATGATTATTGGGCCTAATTTTTTGAATTGTTGCAGTACATTGTTGAATACATTGATGAATGGTGCATTATCACTGATCAGCATTTGTCTATTGGAATGGCTTCAAAAAAGTTTTTACTGTCACTCATCATGGTTTTTACACGCGCAAACTGCTAAAAATATGCGCAAGAGGTTTCATTGTCAAAATTTTTATTAAGCATTTCTTTTCTACAGCACAGTCATACAGTACTAAGGAATTCTTTGACCATTTTTAGCAATTGCATGGTAAAAGCTAGGAAGTAGCTAAGTGGCTCGCGAATGAAATTGGGTTCCAAAAGTTGAGCAGGGCCATTATTTCAGGAAATTGATACGTGTGTTGAAAACAAACATTGCATAATATCTTAACGCAATGGTTAAGGATCAAAGAGACTTACCGATCATTGTCCTATTCAATCATATTATTCGAAAGTTAGCAAAAAAATTTGAGGAGCGCCGTAATGAAATGAAAAATATTTTGACCTCTTTATTCCTTCTGCTGAAAAGAAGATTACGAATAATGTGGTTGTCGGTGACGCGCTCTGGGTGCATCAATTAGAGAATAACTAGTTTAGCATTATCGGGCACGACAGAGATGCAATAGTTGATATGTATTTGAACACATGTTCTTGTTGTCAGTTTGATTTGGAAAAAATAATGTCACAACTCCTTTTTCCGAAGATAGCTTTATCGGCTTTTACTACACCATGGGAAGGGATATAGTAAGAAAGGATTTTTTCTAATTTAAGGACAATCGAAACGGGATTCGTTTTTATTTAAGATTCAGAGTCGCCACTTGGGAGATTTATGGTGTCCCAAGTCACCAGTTTGAATCCCGAATCGAGGAAGGGTTTGACTCTGTTTAACAGTCGCGAACCAGAAATCCGGGTAAGGAATTCTGTTAACCCGGGAGAAGGTGTTAGGCATTCCCGAGTTCCGTGGTTCTAGCACGGTCGCTCAACTGTTATATTTGGCTAAAAATTAATTTTTGTACATGTTACCTTACTTGTGCAATTTTAAAATTAATTACCGCTTTTATCAATTATTTTATTTAAGAAAGTGAACGTCGTTTAATCACATATTTTTGGATCACGTCACATGAAATGCACCCGGATCCTTAACACATTCTTATTCGACGTTTTCGGATTTGGATTTGGGTTGCATGAAATGCACACCCATATTAGGAAGGTAAGATTATTAAAAATCGTGCCTAAAGTGGCTAATGTATTGTTATCTTTTGGGAAGGCCGTGAAATTCGCTAAACGGCCTATCCTGAATACTAAGTATTTTAGTAAGTAATTAATGAGGGCCCCGCAATTATGTATTTTTATTTGGCGAGGCTCATCTCATTGTTATTTGTTAAAGACCAAACTAAAGTAGCTAAGTTTTCTATTTTTATCTCTAAAGGCTAATTAATTCATGAATACAAATTCAAATCTCAAACTCAAGTCCGGATTCAAACAAAAGGATAAACCTTTTAGCTTGAACCCGCTACCTAATTCAAAACTTGATTTCATATTGATGAATTAATTTCCATTGTTCCTAATGTACTTTCAGTATAAAATTATTCAAAAATGCTTTCGGGCCTCAAGAGATTTGGCCCAACAGAATAATGTAAAATCTAATTCATGCATCAATATCAAATTGAAACTATCAATAACCTACCAATTCTTTTTTTTTAATAATTGATTTGAACTCAGAAAACTAAACAACAAATTGAATTAGCTAATTTTGCAATTACTAGACGAACATGGTTTTAATTTACTCGTGATTGTACTATTCAAATTTTAACCAAATCCAAACACAATTTGATAATTTATTGAATACAAAAAGCAAAAGGCCCTTTTATAGTTTTCTGGCCCATTCTCAAAGCATGTTACATGCATTAATTCACTATCAGTTACTGCGCTAGCTCTTTCAGCTATGAAATACTTTCGCCACATTTTATACTTCCTAACAGTATTATTTCAAAATAGTTATGGATTTCCATCCAACAAACATAAAGTTCATATTTGACCACTTAATACTAAAATTAAATGAGTAAAACGCATCCAAATCCAAGCTAAGAGTTAACAGACTATTAATCTACACAATTCAGTTTCATCAGTCCAATGATTACAAAAAAAAATCTAATCAGACATTCTAAAGGTAATTACAATACTTATAACACAAAATTTCAATTTAACAATCTAAATACAATGAAACGATAGATTTAGAGTAGAAAAACTAATTTCAGCTTCTTATTCACTTGTCAACAGAAGGAGATACATCAATTTAACTTGAAGTGTGTACCTGAATCACAATAGAATGAGGAGAAAGTCAGCCACAAAAGCAACAGTGATCAACACAGCTCAAAGTCAGTTCGATGATCCGGGAAGATTTGACAAAAACGTCAAAACTAAACTTCGACCACAGAAAATGACTTCAAACTAGTCTCAAATACTTCAGAAGTTCAACAACCCAATATCACTAACCAAATCAAAGCAACTGATTCTCTGAAATCACTTTTATTTGTTTCAAATCATCTCTAATCAAATTTGAACTTCGAAAATTAAAATTTAAGCTGAAAACTCAATGGAACAGTATTTATTTCGGGATTTTTATTGAATTTTTTATTGTTTTTTTTTTTTGGATTTTGGAGTGAATTTAGATCTAGGAGAAGAAAATTTGGATCTGAAAAAGCTTAATTTCAGATCTGGAATTTGCTAGCTATTTTTGAGGGAATTTTTGGAGTGCAAAACCTCTAAAAACAAGGCATTTCAATGCCTATTTATAGATGTAAATCTAGTGGGAAACTTAATTTTTAGTATTTATATATTAGTCCCCTTTTTCTGACTTATTAAACAAGTTACTACATTTTTTTTTATTAAAACTTACACTAAAACCCATTCTAGTAGGTTCTAGTTGTATCTTTTATGTTCCTATCCTTTGAAATATCTATTTTACCCTCACATGCATTCTATTATTTACTAATTCTACCCTTTTCAATACCTATAATACCCCTGAAACTAGGCTGAAATTACTACTAACCCATTTTACTATCCCAAAAGTGCCTTCACTTTACTTTTAGAATTACCAATCTTAACTCAACCCAATCCCAAACCTTTTACCCTAATTAAATTTCTAACAGATATAACCATTCAATTTAATCAACCATGGTTAACCCCCAAAACTAGATCAAACTAAACAATTAACTAAGTATGAATCTATTCAAACAATCAACTAATCAAAGTAAGAAAATATTAAAGCTAAAATCACTGAATGAACAGAATTTGAAGCAAAAAATTAACACATTAATACTCATTAGTCAGAACATAACAAACGTGAATTAACAAAATCCAAAACTAATCTAGTTAGTCAAATATCAAATCAAAACTAAAGATAGAAGATTGACAAAGGATCATGAACAAACTAGTAGTCAACGACTATTAATCTAATTCTAATATGAGTAGGCATAAACCTATAATCAAATTCATGTCATTATTTACAAAACCAATCAGTAATTGGACAATTAATAATACCATTTAACCTAAAAACACTACTGTTATCAACACGAGCAACCAGAAGAAAGAAAAAGAAGAGGAAGGAAGAGATTAAACTAACTAAAAAACATAGAAAAGATACCTAACACAAAACTGGACAAGAACAAAATCTTTCGAAAAATACCACCCGCTTGCTCTTCGCCAGGACCAAATGCACCTAGGTTTTGGAATCTAACCAGTGTTTGATAGTGTTCCATGGTGGCGTCGCTACTGAAATTTGAAGGCGGCAGTTAGGGTTTTCAAGATTCAGAGCTTATGGGGTTGATTTGGAGAAAAAGGAGTGGAGATATGCCATGAGAAGGCTGATATGATGCCAGGGTATGAGTTTGGCGGCCATTGGTGTCATTCTTGTTTTGGCCGGAAATTTCAAAGGAAGATTTGACATGTTTGGCTATGATTTGGACAAAACTAGGCTAAGGGTTGGAAAGAGGAGGGAAAAAGGGGTTTAGGGTGTAAATTTGGATTGGATTAGGGTTACGCTGCCGCCGGCGGCGATTTCCGGCCGACGGCGATGAGGTGGGATATGGTGGTGATGGGGAGGATATAGGTTGGCGTTACAAATAAGGAAGAAGGTATGAGGAAAGGGAAGGGTTTGTCTTAGGGTTATGTTATTTTCTAAGCACCTATATTAAATTGCATCCAGCAATGGTAACCGTTGGATCAGAATTATATGGATGGCTCGGATGATTTGTTTGAAGGGGCTGGATCAGGCGGGTAATTGGTTGGGCCTGGGCGGGTATTGGCCATTTGGGCCAGCAAAACGAAAGCCCAAGTGGCTCTTATACAAACAATTTTCTTTTTTGTTTTTCCTTTGTTTTTGTTTCTTTCTTTTAATTCTTGTATTTTTACATTCATTTTCACTTTTTTTATTTTTATATTTTTATTTGTATTTTTCTAATTAAAACAAAAACCTAATTAAGCTATTTAACTCCTAAAATTATTTAAAATCAAAGATAAATTCAACGATTAACAATTGAAAGTACAAAGACTATTTTTTTATAATTTTCTTTAATTTTTGTTCTAAAACAAATCAATGCCTAACTAATACTAAAAATAGAAATCCTAATGCAAATGCATATTTTGTATTTTCATATGATTTAAAATGCACAAATATCATGCAAACAATTAACACAAAATTCACATAAATTGTAAAAATAAAGAAAAAAAATTTTGTTTGAATTTTATGGGAATAACTCATATATAGGGCAAAAATCACGTGCTCACAAATAGCCTGCCCACATGCAATGGAAGCTCTGGGATTGAGCTTTGGGGATGGATATGGTTTCTCCATTTACGATCACTCCTCTCCGTTCTATAAGGTTTCAGTATATTTGGATTCATATGAAGGAAGCATTCACGCAATCCTAGAAAACAAAAAATGGGTGGTGCCTGACGAGATTAGATCCAAAAAAAAAATTCCACCTAGTATCGAGCCTACAAAGGGTAGATGGAAGTTTAAGAGATGGCCAGGCATTTTAGAACTTAGTTCTTTTGGCAGCAAGAATAAAAGCAAAAAAAAAATGTTCCATTTTCAAAGAATTTGGCCACAAGAAAGTGACTTGTAAAGTATTATTGCAACATTCTTTATCTTTTAGCTACTGGTGTTGTAATAAAGATAATTAACTCTTTTAATATTCTAAACATGATGTTTGTAATCACATGTTGTTTCTACTATCAACTGCTGCATTGTACATCATAAACTATTATTTTATGGTCAACCACCAGCATTGTTTATTGTAGACATATGATCCAGAGTCAACCCTCCCTTATTTTAAGAAGGAGTCATATGACTAAGTTGTCTCATAGACTACTATTTTATTGTCAACTAACCATATTGTCTATTGTAGACCTATGATCTAGAATCAACCCCTTGTTTTAATAAGGAGTCATGTGACCAAGTTGTCCCATAGACTACTGTTTTAGAATCAACCACTCACATCGTCTATTGTAGACCTATGATCTAGAATCAACCTCATTATTTTGAAAAGGAGTCATGTGACATACTTATTACCTATTTTACAATCACCCCTCATCAATATTTTCAATTTAACCAAGACTTGTTGCGCTGGTTTATGTAGTATATTGATAACCTGTAATGACCCGACCAGTCATTTTGAGAATTAGCATCCCATGCGGTGAATTAAGGTATCGAGTAGAGTATTATGACTTGCATGTGTGGTCAAGGTCAGATTTTGGATGATTCGAGATTGATTTGGGAGAAGGATTCTTGTTTTAGAAACTTAAGCGGTAAGAGTTGACCGGAATTTGACTTTTATATAGATGACCCCGAAATGGTATTTTGATAATTCCAATAGTTTAGTAGGGTGAATTTTGACTTAGGCGTGTGTCTGAATTTGGATTTGAAGGTCCGTAGGTTAATTTAATGTATTTTGGCAAAAATTGGAAAGTTGAAGTTTTGGAATGTTGAGAGATTTGATCGGGAGTTGACTTTATTGATATCGGAATCGAAATGCAATTCCAAGAGTTGTATTAGCTCTGTTACATCATCTAAGACTTGCACGCAAAATTTAGGTTATTCCTAATTGATTTGATATATTTTGGCACGACTTTTTAGAAGTTGGAAGATTTGGAAATTCATAAGTTTGATTCATGATGCGATTCGTAGTTTCGACATTGTTTGAAGTGATTTGAAGCCTCAAGTAGGTCCGTGTTATGTTATAGGACTTGTTGGTATATTCGGATAGGGTCCATAGGGGCTCAGGTGAGTTTCAGACGAGCTTCGGGTCATTTTCATGGTTTGGGCAAGTCTGGTTTTGGTGATTCCCACCTGCGCATTTAGGAGCGCATGTGCGGCTCTGCTTCTGTATGGTCGCTTCTACGATACTGGTGCATGTCATGGTGATTTTCTTCTGCGGATGGGGGGAACGCAGGTGCGAGGTCACATTTACGGAAAAGGGATCGTAGATCCGCGTTTGTGGCTTAGCTCGATTGCCCGGTTCTGAGGTGTTGTGGTAGCTCCTGCGCCATCGCAGATGTGAAGTTTGGCTCACATGTGTAAAATATGGACCGTCAAGTGAAGGCCGTATATGCAAGATTTTGGCTTGCAAAAGTGAGAGCGCAGAAGCACAATATTATCCGCAAATGCAGAAATAGCTGGGCAGAATGTTTAAGTGTCGAGGGTTTGAGGATTTATTCATTTTTGGAGTTGTAAACCTCGGCTTTGGGATATTTCTTGTTGTTGTTTCAAAACATTCATTGGGGGTAAGTATTCTTTACCCGAATTTTATTATATTTCATGAATCCATTGTTATTTTCATCATTTAATTAGTAAATTAAGTTGGAAATTTGGGAAAAATTTGTAAAATCTTTCAAAAGTGTAAAATGAGGATTTGAAAGGAGATTAGAGGTCGAATTTGAGTAGTTCTTGTATGATTGGACTTGTTATTGAATGGGTGTTCCGATTTTGTAATTTTGGTAGGATTCCGAGGCACGGGCTCGGGGTTGACTTTTTATTTCTCTTTCAAGTTTGAAGTTTTATTATCCGGAATTATTTTCTATGAGTTTTATTTTATGATATGAAATTATTTTGGCTAGATTTGAGCCATACGAAGGGCATTTCACATGAGAAGGTCACTTTAGAGTATCGATCTTTGAGGTAAATATCTTGCCTAACCTTGTGTAGGGGAACTACACCTTATGATTTGAGTCATTTGGTTCTAATTGTGTTATGTGAAGGCCATGTACTCGAGGTGACGAGTACGTACTCGGGTATTTGTAGAAATTTGATCATTTAGGGCTCTTAGGTTCTTATGTCCATTAGATATAAAGTTATTTTATCATGTTAAATCCTCCATTTACTAAATTCACCCTTACATGTCTTATTTGAAATTAATTGATTCATGTTCTACCTATGTTTCCAATTAAAAAATTTTATGTGCCTTAATTGAAGTTGATGCCTCTTTTATTGCTATACTATCTTTCCATAATCGCTTAACCTTAATTGAAGTTATTATTATCTCTTCCGTAATTGCTTAACCTTAATTGAAGTTATTGTTTTCTTTTCCGTAATTGCTTAACCTAATTGAAGTTTTTGTTATCCCTTTAATTGTTGACTTATCCTTACTTGGAATCATTGATTTATGCTAACTCTCTTATCGCTGAGTTGTACTTTTATGGAATCATTGTTACGCATTTATCTCTCCTGTTGTTGAGCTATTCTTTTCGAAAACATTATTACCCGTCGTGTCATGCATTGGGAGCTCGTTCTTCCGTTTCTTTGTGTTTTGTAATTTTTGTGTTGATTTACTTGTCGTAGTCTCGTGTTATTGTCATTGTTTTTGTTGTACTCAGTTTTGTTGAGCCGAGGGCTATACGTGGTTATGGTATTGACATTTATTAAGGAAAGGGCACATGTGGTGAAAGACCTTATATTGTGTTGTCATGTTTTTGGCACATGTGATATTGTTGAGAGGATTGTCGGGGTGTTTTCACGTTAGTTGTTCGTGCTATTGTTGTTATTGAGAGCATGGCAAGGCGGGCTATATATGTGTGTTTGCTCATGTGGTGAGGTAAGGTATGTAAGTAGCGGCCAAGCGGCTCTGTCTTTTTTATATTATTGTGTGCGTGTGGCGAGAGGCATGCATTTACTTTAATATTATGCATGTGGTGAGATAGGGTGGGCTATATCGGGGAATGAATTATAATGACTTGTGATGGTTTAGGGGCATTATTATTATTTATATATGTGTAGTGGTATGCCTACCTTGTGTGAGTTATACTGTATACATTTTGTGGTGATAATTTCTTATGTGCCATTCATTGTCTCTAATCTTACTTGTTGACCTGAATTGTGATAGAACAGTCGCACAAGCATATATGTAACTAATCACCCATATCAGTTTAAGAAGATGATACATATGTTATTGACCACTTACATGTAATCTTGTTACCTGCCTTTTGTACGAGAGTTGTTCTATTGGCACGTGAGTTGTCCGTGCGGTCATGAGTCATTGTTATTGTTGGCACGTGAGTGGTACATGCAGATATTAGATATTGTCACGCTCTTGGCACGTGACTCGTGCGGCAATTATGAATTGTAATATGGACACAAGATTCCAAGTGATTAGGGTTCATGAATTGGGACCCGTGAAATGTGATTATGAGACTTCGTACCTCGTGGAAATTCTTGAATAAATCTGGTGTGAAAGTGGTTGTCCTTATTGAGTTGTTACTTGATTTTCTTTATTTAGTTTCACTAGACTTAAACAGTGTTCAGCTTACTCTACATCGTTATTACATGTTTGTTCCCTGTTGCTAATTGTAGCTCTTAGTTTCTTATTACAAGCATTGTTTTGTTATTGTTATCGTGCTTAGATCTATATTGATAATGTCCCCTGCTAGTTCACATTTATACTTTTTCAGGTAGTTTAGTCTAGTAGGTGTCTTGACTATCTCTCGTCAGTACTCCACCGAGGTTAGTCTTAATACTTATTGGGTACTACCGTTGTGTACTCATGCTACGCTTTTCGCATATTTTTGTGCAGATTCAGGTATTTCGAAGTTGGTTGATCACTAACTAGCTGTTTAGGTCTTGCTATGAAGATTCAAGGTTAACCTGCAGTCGTGTTCGTAGGCCTCAGAGTTGCATTCTGATATTGTACTTGTAATATTTATTTCTATTCTGGAACAGTTGTACTTAGGAATTTTCTAGCAAACTCAGTAAAGCTTATAACTTGTACTACCGATTTTGGGATTGTTGTCTTGTATAGAAAATTTATGTTTCATATTTACTAGTTTTTGGTTGAGTTTTCCATTAATTCAGTAAGTGTTAGGCTTACCTAGTACCTAAGACTAGGTGACATCATGACGTCTTACGGAGGAAAATTGGGGTCGTGACACAACCACTTGTTTAGGAAGTTAATTTAATGTATAATGTTAATAACAACTGGCAGCAACATGAAAAGGACTTGTCTAATAAATTTAAATACATCAAATATGCCGATTCAAAGCATCAATTTGTTTCTCAAAACTCTCAACAGTCACGTCATTTACGAGAAGTCATATGAAAAGACACCATTTAGTGTCAAATTTTGCCTATATATACACTGGATCTAATAAAAATATTTATTCATCATTCTTCCAAATAGCCCAATCAATTAACAGAGAAATTTCCCCGAGGCCAAGGCCAAACACTAATGCCATTTTTATTAGGGAATCAATGGATAAGATCATCTGAGAGATCCAAGAAGACAGGGTGAGGCAAGAGAGGAACATTCACCGTATAGCACGCATGTTACGAATTCTCCTTCGTAGGGTTGGTGCAAATAATGACCACAATATTATCCCAGGAAATTCTCCTCCCCGTGATCCTTCTTCCCCTGCAGTTTAATTATTTTTCTTTAGTTAATGGAAAAAATGTATGATACTGTGAGTGAAGTTATTTAATTAAAATATTTAACTTAAGTTTATGTCTATTTGATTTTCTTCCTTGTTTTTACGAATTTCGTAGCCCTATTTTTTATTTTTATGTTTTCATTATTTTTTTTTTCATTTGACAGCACATAAGTGCAAAAAGATCCCAAAATGAAATAAAGATGTTCCAATAGAAACATACAACTTAGGGGAGATAATTTCAGTCTTCCAAATATTTGAATTTTCCGCCAATGAATTGAAAATTTCACAACGGTTTTCAATAAACCTACGATATATAGTCTACCTCACTGGTGGTCTATAGATCCATTACAAATTTAAACCAATAGAATTTTATAGTAAAGAATTAAGAATGGTATATCAGTCATAAATTTGACATTTATAGGGGTAGTTCCTCAATTATTAGTTGTTCGTTAGTATAAAGTACTAATTTAGTTACCTTAAATATAAAAAAATGACAATTATTTATGAATAACTTAAAGTTGCAAATACCTAATTCAACAAATTGCAAATTTTGAATTGGATAAAATGGTATTACAACGTATCAATCATATCGGTATCAACCTAAGACTATAATTGGTGAAAATAATTTTTTTTATATACTCATTGAATATTATTTACAACATAATGGTAAGGCAACCTATGCAATTTGAAGACTAAATACCTATTATAATCGATCATAACATTACTTAATTTCACCACACATTGATATTATAACCCAATATTCAATATACAATATTGATACTTGGAAGCATTACTTGTTGACAACACTTCACTAGATAATACTCTTATACTTAGAGGTCTTGCTTCTTGAGTTGTTACATGTTCTAGAATGACCAACTCCAAATGGTATGAAATACACCGCCATGTATAATAACTTTAAATATTTTATGATATTTAATAAGATATTTAAACGTTATAAAAAAAAAATCAACGTTGAATGTGGTGTGATCCTTATTTTAGTAGATTTTTGACCATTAGTTTACCCTCGACCAAAATAAGATCTGAGGATGAAACCTCATGTTGACACTCGCCTATTAAGGAAGTTTATTAATTTATGCTGAATGTTAAGGGTTAGGGTTCAGGGTTTATAGACTATTAAAAAAGTTTATCAGCGACTAGTGATTGATGGAAGACAACTCGTGATATTCAATAAAGTAAATATGACCAAGTTGCCTATCCCTAACCATACATTTTTTGACGCCTTGAAATTACCCATTTGACCCATTTAAAATTACTAATTTCACCGGCCATGTGATCAAAATAAAATTGTTCACATCTAAACCATATTTTTTTGACCCGCTCAAATTAACCCTTTTGACCCAAAAAAAAATTTTTACTTTCGGAACACATTACTCAAACAATTGAAGAAAAATGAGTCAAGGGTCGAGTGTATCCTTTGGGCCGAGAAAAAATTATCATTACGGCATGGTTGTGAGTCAATTTATAGCTACAACTCTGGTGAATGCTAGTCAGCTTTTCACAAAATATTTCAAAACTAAGGTAAGATGAATTCCACATATTCTCCTCTTTTTTTAATTTTAGGGATTTAATTTTACAAATAAATTATTTTCCCATTTGATTTGATAGGGTAAAAGATGTCAATTTTGGGAATGGGATGATGATCTGTTAGATCCAGGATTGCTGACCTTATCAATAGTTTGAAGTGTGAAAAAAACGCTCTTAAGCGTGAAAAGATCGTTCTGCAGATAAAGGTGGCTGAACTTGAAAATATATCAGCAATGGATGTTTATGAGGAAGTTGATGATGATGGAGGGATTGAACTGGAGAGAGGGCATATTCCCATAAATTTTACATTTGAAAGGATGGTTAAGATGAATGAAATGAGGCTTAATAAGTAGGTAATACTCTTGTATGTCGTTGTTGTTAGTTTGTTGCTAGTGCTTGAGCTGGCCCCACTGGCTCAATTGTATTTGGTACCTGCTCCTGAGCTGGAGCTACTGGTGGATCTGCAGGCGCTGCTCTAGCTGCTATACAATCTGCACCTCCACTCTGGAATCTCTAGCCTCTAAAGCAATCTATTCGGTCTCGGATGCTCATACTTTAGATGCTGACAGTTAAGACACTGAGCTAAAAACCCCATTATATCCTTCTTTATTTTCCTCCATCAATAGTTCTTCCTCAAGTCCTAGTACATCTTCGCGACACTCGAATGAATGGAATACCAAGAACTATGGGCCTCCTCAAGAATTACCTCATGTAACTCATCTACATTGGGAACACATATCCGACCCCGCATCCTTAACACTCCATCATCCCCGATAGTAACATCTCTGCCATCACCATGTTGAACGGTGTCCTTATGGACAAGCAAATGAGGATCATCATACCGGTGCTCTTGATGCGATCATATAAGGAAGACCGAGAAACCATAAAAGCTAGAACCCGGTTGTGCTCCGAAATATCTGATCTCATAAAATGGTTGGCCAAGACCTAAACATCAATTGCAAGCGATCTCTCACTAATAGGAATGAATGCAAGGCTACCATACTTACCCTTTCTACTCAAGGCATTGGCTTCCATATTGGCCTTCTCGGGATGATACAGAATGGTGATATCAAAATCCTTTAGCAACTCCAACCATCTTTGCTGCCTCAAACTTAGATCCTTTTGTTTGAACAAGTTCTGGAGACTCAGATGATTCGTAAATACCTCACAAGACACACCGTAGAGATAATCTCTCCAAATATTCAATGAAAGAACGATGGCAGCCAACTCCAAATCATGAACAAGGTAGTTCTTCTCATGGATATTCAATTGGCGAGAATCATAAGCAGTTACTCTACCCTCCTGCATCAAGACACACCCGATACCAATCCGAGAAGAATCACAATAACACCATATAAGAGCCTGAAGAGGAAGGCAAAACTAGAATTGGAGTTGTGGTTAAGGCAGTCTTGAGCTTTTGAAAGCTCTCCTCACACTCGTCCGACCACCTGAAAGTAGCACCCTTTTGGGTCAATTTAGTCAAAGGCAATGCAATAGACGAGAAACCCTCCACGAAGCGACGATAGTAACCGGCCAAGCCGAGAAAGCTTCGAATCTCCGTAGCTGAGGACAGTCTGGGCCAACTTTGAACCGCCTCTATCTTCTTTGGATCCACTTGAATCCTCTCAGTGGACACCACGTGCCCCAAGAACCCCACTGAATTGAGCCAAAACTCACGCTTGGAGAATTTTGCATAAAGCTTTTGATCCCTTAACCACTGCAACATAACCCTCAAATGTTGGGCATGCTCCTCCTGGCGACGAGAGTAATCCAGGATATCATCAATGAATACTATGACAAAGGAGTCGAGATAAGGATCAAATACATTATTCATTAGATGCATGAATGCTGCTGGGGTGTTGGTCAACCTAATAGACATCACAAGGAACTCATAATGACCATAACGAGTCCTGAATGCCATCTTTGGAATATATGAGTCTCGAAACTTCAACTGGTAATACCTAGACCTCAAATCAATCTTAGAGAACACCCTCACTCCCTCAAACTGGTCAAATAGATATTCAATGTGCGACAAATGATAATTGTTCTTAATTGTAACTCTATTCAACAACCTCTAGTCAATGCACATTCGCATAGTACCATCCTTTTTCTTCACAGACAGGACTGGTGCACCCCAAGGTGACACACTAACCTAATTAAACATTTATCAAGAAGTTTCTGAAGTTGCTCTTTCAATTCCCTCAACACAGTTGGTGCCATACAATACAGAGGAATAGAAATGGTTGGTTTCCCTGCACCAAGTCAATACCAAAGTCAATATCCATGTCAGGCGGCCAGGTATACAGGACACACATCAGGAAAATCTCACAACACTGGAACAATATCAATAGTAGGGGTATCACAATCTCCGTCCCTCACAAAGGCCAAATAATATAGACACCCCTTTCCAACCATCTGTTGGGCCTTCAAATATGAAATCACTCTGCTGGAACATAGTCTAGAAAACCTCTCCACTCGATCATTGGCAACCCCATCATCGTCAATGTCATAGTCTTAGCGTGACAATCTAGAACAGCGTGACATGGAGACAACCAATCCATACCCAAGATCACATTGAAACCAATCACACTAAGCAATAAGATATCAACTCTAGTCTCAAATCCCCCAATAGTCACTACACACGATCGTTATATGCGGTCTACAATAACAATATCGCCCACCGACGTAGATACATGAATATATGAAACTAAGGACCCATGGGGCATATCCAGATAATGAACAAAATATGATGATACATACAAATAAGTGGCACCAGGGTCAAATAACACAAAACCATCCCTGTGACATACTGAGACAATACTTGTGATCACTGCATCTGAAGCAACTGCATCTAGCCTGGCAAGAATAGCATAGAATCGGGCCTGACCTCCAACTGATCGGCCTCCTCCTCTAGGGAAACCGCTAGCTACCCGGGCACCACAACCCCGCATCAAAAGTAGCGTCGGATACCCTCTCCCAAGTCATAAGCAACCACAACTGATATGTAAGGCCATCAATGAACCTCATAATCCTCTCCCAATCAGTTGGAACCAACCAAACTGCGTGAAGAGCCAACTCTGAAAACCTCATCTCATACTGGGTCACAAAAATGTCGACCGACCTATTCCTCTCATAAGCCTCCCACTATATGAAGGCAGCCTCAGTAAACTAAAAAGTACTGAATGAGACCCCACTGGTCTCCAAAATACCCGTCATGTGAAGAATGCACTGGCACCTATCCAAGAAGCCCCGGGCATCCTCTATCACAACCCTATTAAATAATGGACGCTGAAGCCTCCAAAATCTCTCTAGTCTCCTCTGCTGATCATTAGTCATAGCGGGACCCACCTAAGCTTGATTCACTACAACTGGTTGGGTTGGTAGTACCCCCGGTGTTTGAAGTCCCTACATCACCTGCTCTGGAGTACGGGCGACGGGAGTCTGGGTACCTTTCCCGGCTTGAGAAGTGCCTGTTGCGGCCGAAACAGAGACCGCTTGAGAAAGGCTGGTGCACACAGTCAAAATCTGATCCAAAGCCTCCAAAAGGTCTGGAATCACAATGGGCACACCTGGTGCCTGAGTTGGCCCCACTGGCTCAACCGTCTCTGGTACATGCTCCAGAGCTAGAACGACTGGTGGATTTGCAAGTGCTACTCTAGTTACTGTACGAGCTGCACCTTTCCCCTAACATGACCCCAATCTCTCGTGGCCCTAGTCGGTGGCACTGGTGGCCATCTGTCCTAACCGGTAGCAGGTGCCTTCACCATCTCTGAGAGAATAGAATAACAGAAGTTTAGTTCCTGGAATCAACAAATCTGCACGACAAAAATACAAGAATGTAAAGTTTCCTAAGGGTTCGGCAGCCTCTCGAAGATAAGTACAAATGTCTATGTATCAATCCGCAAGATTAAACTAAACCTGCTCATGACTCGTGAGACCTATGTAAACTAGGCTATGATACCAACTTGTGACGAGCCAAAACCATCCCATCATGAAGGCGCCTATCATAGTACTAGGAAAGCCAACTACTCAGAAATTGCAACACTTAAAATCTTTGAGAGATACTAAAATAGTTTAATTTAAGGAAAAACATTTTAAAAAGTAGAATGGAAATCATAACTCAATACAAAATCTCTACCAAAATAGGGGTGTCACCGAGTACATAAGCATCTACATGTAGAAACAAAAGCTGATACACTTTCTGGAAAGTAAAACTAAGTACATAAACTGAAAGATAGGGAAAGGATGATCAAGTTCTGTAGGAGCCAAGCAACTAGCTCGATGATCTCCGAACAGATAGACTCCGCAATCAACAACCGCCATGGCCAGATATGCTTGGATCTGTAAACGAGGTTCGAGGTATAGAATGAGTAAAACCAACGTAATAAGTATCATAAATAAACAAGGTAAGGTAAGAGAAGCTTAATTTGTTGAGGTCACTAGTTAAATCAGTACAATCATGTCATTTTTTATTAACATAGTATAAGATTTCACGCTAGCTCATAAGGCTTCGTGGTACGAATATCTATGTGTGCATATGCACTACTTCTCAAATACCTCGCACAACTGTATTATGACATGTAGAGGAGATAAACAAGTAAATCAGATAAATGATCAAGAAGTACAAGTTTCACACACTGCACAGACAACTCACATGCTAACAATAGAATTTGCACGAACAACTCACGTGCGGCACGAACAAGTCACATGTCAACAATATCAATACATGGATCCACACAGACAACTCATTTTCCAATAATATCAATACATGGATCCACACGGACAACTCATGTTCCAATAATATAATCCGCCCGGCATAGCCTGGCTCCAGTCTATAATATCATAAAAATGTAAATAAAACATGTTTACAAATATATAGTGATTGAAATAAGATTCCCCTATCCTTGGACTGGTGTAAATAGTGTACTAGAGTGTAGACGAGTTCAAACATACCACATTCACCAAAATCGACTCCCAAATCCCCAATTTAAACTCTCCAATTCCCTAGCCTCAAACTCCTAAATTATACCTTAAACCATACAATCTAGGTGGAAAAAACCAATTGGAAAATACAATCTAGGTGCGATTACACCAGCAGACCCCTAGCTTCAGCAATTATCCAAATTACAGATTTGATCCGTTAACCATCCGAACTCCACCCTAGGCCCCTAGACCTCAACAAATAATACCAGCAAGTCCTAACACATGATACGAACTTAGTCGATCCCTCAAATCACATCAAACAACATCAAAAATTCGAATCACACCCAATTAAAGCCTAATAAAAACTAAGGGATTCCAACTTCTACAAACGAAGTCGAAACCTATCAACTCACGTCCGATTGACCTCAAATTTTGCACAGAAGTCACAAATGACACCATGGAACTATTCCAACTTCTAAAACTCCTATCCGAGCCCGGTAACTACAAAGTCCACTCTTGGTCAAACTTTTAGATTTTTACATTTTGTCATTTCAAGCCTAATTTCACTCGGACTTCCAAATCACAATTCAGACACGCTCCTAAGTCCAAAATCACCGAATGGAGCTAACGGAATATCAAAACTCCATTCCGGAGTCATTTACATATAAGTCAATATCCGTTCAACTATTTCAATATAAGCTTTTAACCTTGAGACTAACTGTATCAATTTATTTTGAAATTCCTCTGGACCCAAACCGACTACCCCAGAAAAGCACATAACAATTGTAAATCATAAAATAAGCAGTAAATAGGAGAACATGGCTACAACTCTCAAAATGATCGGTCGGGTCATTATAGATGGATCCAATATGCAACCTCTAAGTTATGCCTGATACAATATTATATTTGATCAAGTTATTAGTACTAGACACATTGTCTACTATGCAACAAAGTAGATAGTTTATTACTAGACATATTGTCTATTATGCAACCTGGTAGCTTTCTATTATAATACAATAAGGAAGTGCCAAGGAAATAAAATTACAGCATCAATAGTTAATAAGAAGCAAGGTAGTTCTATTACATAGAGGTAGATGCAAATATCATAAATTACTAAAAGTTCACCCAAAATGAATAAGTCCCGTGACCAACACAACTTTAAATTTCAATTATAAAACTAAGGGTCCATCCTTCCACTGAAGATATCAACTAATTTTTCCCTGAACAACTCCATTCGCTTGTCATTAAGCTGATCCAGTGGCGTATCAGTTAGTAGGAAGTCAATATCCTTCACTGCATTTGCTCCATTGCTTTCACTATAATAATCAAAGGCACAATTAGTTATTAAATAAACCAGAAGTATGAGAAAAACATAATGGATGGCACATTTAATTTTTCTTTGTTGAATTGATGGCATATCCACAATACGCTCCCAGGACCATTTCTTCGTAAGCACATCTTGGCCTAAGTTTGTAAACTAGCTAGTTTTCATCAAAATCCTAGGCATCACGAGTGCAAGGGGTTGTACAAGTTCTTCTAGTTTACCATGATCATACAAACTGACATTGATATCATAAATTTTAATAAAACCCTCTAGCAAGTGGAAACAACAAGCACAAAATACTTTTTATCAATTTGCCACATACAGTGAAACAACATAGCCTTGCACCACTCCAAAGCCCCGGGTTTTGGCATACTTTGTTGAGGATATAGCATCAGGGGTGTAAGACACAAGTCTTGACAAACATTAACTATCTCACAAAAGTCCAAATACTTTCCCTCTTTACTGGCAGCTTCGTTGATCTTATCCCATGTATTGCCCATGTTATTGCATAATGCAACATCCATAATAACATGACTACGGGCATAAAGGCATGGATGTTTTATGTTTCGTACACGCATCGGTGTCAAAATTTCCTCCACATGCTAAATATTATAATAAAGTGTACGTTAAATATGGAGCTACTAAAAATAGATACACACAGTGAGTGATTAAGGGACTTAAAAAAATTAAAACAAACAGATTAGCATCGCATAACTGCTCGAAAAAACTCCAGCCATAGCTGGCAGTCAATAAGTTTTTGGGAAACTTCTCTTTCTTGTCAAACCATTCACAGAATAGTTTCTTATCTTTCTCCGAAACTGGTTTGATTGCGTTTACCTTTAGTACCTTTTTCTTGCTCTGTTTCAACTTCCTCATCTTGCGAATAGAAATTGGAACATTCCTCAATTTCTTGCAATCTTGTAACTCTGTACCAAGATGAATCAACTACTTTAGAAGGGCTATTATTTTGATTTTGTATCTTCCCAAGTATCTTCAACACCTTATCCAATTTCTCATTCACAGCCTTCAAATCTCCACGCACGTCTGTATCACTTGGGTGAGTATTGCACATCCTGTATAGTCTTCCTCTACCAGTATTAGAAAAATCACCAAGTAGTGGTAGACTAGGAATACTCCCACCCAAAGGGTCATCATCAGCAATGTAAGCTTCATCATTAGTCTCTAAGCTCGCTGCACCAAGTGCTTTTTTAATGTTAGTCACCCATTCAAAATCAACCGCTAGCTGGTTGATTATAGGATCGGCTACCTCATCATTGTATGGTACTAAATTATTCATGTAATCCATATCCATCTCACATAGGGTAGGAGTAGGTAAGGGTGCACCTCCTGAAATATAGCATAGATAGAAGTCATTAGACACGCAATACAAAACAATAGACACCAGGTCTATAATAATCTTGTACTTTGGTTGATTCTAATATACTAGTGGAGTGTTATTGCAATACCTATCTTACCACACCAGGGTCATCAACTCTCTACTTAAAGGGATCCCAATCAGGTTTAGATGTCACTCTCTTGATGTGTCATCTCAACATCCATGGCAGTGACATCGATATGACCTTTGTTTTCTCGGCACTACGACCAAATAGCAGAATTGATTCGTACGACCATGCCTACATTTTTTCATGAACCAAAAAATATTAATTTATGTATGTAGTAAATAAAATAATAGCACTAAACTGCAAAGAAATTTGTGAAGGTTATTTTAATACTTACCATGAATGCCCATAGGAAGCCGTACAGGGCATAACTAGCCGATTTGGACGGTTTACCAGAGATATTGTTTCCCTTCCTCTTTTTCACATATGATCTGTCTATTGGATGTGAGCACGTGATTTTTACCTTAAGCAAATTATTCCAAAAAAAATGTCAAATAAAATGACTTTGACAATTTTAAGAATTTTGTTGCATTCTTTGTGTTAGTTTGTCACATAATAACTCATATTAAAAATACAAAAATATGCATATGCATTTTTATTTTTACTTTTTTAGCATTAATGCATTTTAGAGAAAAAAATTGAAGAAAAATCAAAAATAGGGTCTTATGGTTTTAATTGAAAATTACTACAAAATAGTTATTAAATAATTTTTAGATTAGTATGATTATTAGTTTAATCTCAATTTTATAAAATCAATAAAAATACAAAATATACATACATATATACACAATGCTTGGGCCAGAAACCCAGCCCAAAGCTAAACCAGCCCACGATCCAGCTCAACCCACCCCAATACTCGGTCTGTATGTTTCAGAGTCCAAACG
>MU726549.1:50638-64528 GCA_026770625.1 Nicotiana glauca | reverse complement strand
CAAGGTTCGAGATGTAGCTTTCATGGTTGGCGAGCGAGTATTGCTCCGTGTATCGCCTATGAAGGGCGTGATGAGATTTGGGAAGAAGGGCAAGCTTAGCCCTAGGTTCATTGGCCCATTTGAGATTCTTTATCGCGTGGTAGAGGTGGCTTATAGGCTTGCCTTACCACCTAGCTTGTCAGCCGTGCATCCAGTGTTTCATGTATCTATGCTTCGGAGGTATCACGGAGATCCTACCCATGTGTTAGATTTTAGCACTGTCCAGTTGGACAAGGGTATGTCCTACGAGGAGGAGCCAGTAGCTATTCTAGACCGGCAAGTTCGACAATTGAGGTCGAAGAGTTTTCCTTCAGTGCATGCTCAGTGGAGAGGTCAGCCTCCTGAGGCATCGACCTGGGAGTCCGAGTCTGAAATGCAGAGTCGTTACCCTCATCTATTTCCTGACTCAGGTACTTCTTTCTTTTGGTCCGTTCGAGGACGAACGGTTGTTTTAGAGGTGGAGAATGTGACGACCCAAAGGGTCATCACCGTACTTATTCCTTTTTTTGTGCTTCTGAGGCCTTGGAAACCTTGCTTTTGGTTGCCTCGATTTACGTGCACAGTCAGGGTGCGAAGCTGAAAAGTTTTTATGTTAAAATATGTGAAATCTGTGAAAACTTTGAAGAAATATGACATTAATATTGATATAGTTGACTTTGTTCAATATTTTGGGTAAACGGACCCGCACCCTCGATATGACGGTCCCAAGAGGTCCGTAGAAAAATATGGGACTCGGGCATGTTCCCGGAGTCGAAATCCGAGGTCCAGAACCCGGGTAAAAGAATTTTTCTGTTAAATTATTTTCTGAAATTAATAAGGAAAAATGGAAATGAAAATGAGTTAGAAAATATAGGTATCGGGCTCGTATTTTGGTTCCGACGCCCGGTACAAGTCCTAAATATGGTTAAGCACCATCTGTAAAGTTTGGTAGAAAATGGACGTCGTTTGACGTGTTTCGGACTAAAAATGGGAAATTTGAAGTTTATGAAAGTTGAAAGGAGAAATTTGTGTTTTGAGGCTTGATTCTTTGATTTTGATGTTATTTTAGCGATTTGACCGCTCGAGCAAGTTCGTAGGATGATATTGAGTTAGTGTGTGTGTTTGGTTGGGATCCTCGAGGGCTCGGGAGTGTTTCGGAGGTGGTGCGAGGTAGTTTTACACTTGAAACCATACCAGATTTTTTTGCAATTTTACACAGCAGTTTTGTTCTTCGCGAACGCGGCCCCAGGCTCGCATTCGTATGCCTTTTGGGATTCTCTTGCTTCGCGTTCGCGTACTTGTTCACGCGATCGCATAGAGTCAGTCCTCTCTTCTTCGCGTTCGCGATTGGGTCCACGCATTCGCAAAGCTTTAGGTCGCTTCTCCATCGCGTTCGCGTGATGCCCAACGCGTTCGCGTAGACCAGTCTTTGGGCCCCTATATTTTCCTTCTTCGCGTTCGCATGCCTTGTCTGCGAATGCGATAGTTGCCAACATTTATTCATCGCAAACGCGACCCTACTGTCGCGAACGCACAGTGTTATTTCCTCCAGTGATTTTAAAAGCTTAAAAACTGAATGGTTGCGGGATGGTTTCTCACTTTTCACACGAGCTCTCCTCTTAAACCCTCCATAGATGAAATTCAAGCTCTCCTTCCTCCATAACTCCTTGGGTAAGTAATCTTAACATCATTCCCTCATTATTTCTTCATCTAATTATTAAAATCCTAGCCTAGAAACATGAAATCAAAGGTAAAAATTAGGGCTTTTGGGTAGAGTTAGGTTTTTGGGAATTTTGGGTGGTTCAACCTCAATTTGGGGTCGAATCTTGAAACAAATTACATATTTGAACTCTTGGGGTTATGGGTGATTGGAACTTGGTCCGAGTCTCGAGTTTGGGCCATGTGGGCCCGGTATCGAATTTTGCTATTTTTGGAAGAATGATGGGAATTTCATTTCTAGACTATGGGACTATGCTTTTGAGCTCCTATTGATACTATTGAACCAAATTGTGCCTAGATATCTTTGTTTCGAAGCCGGATTCTAAAGGAAAAGCGGTTTTAGAGCCTTGATTGCTATTTTCAGACCGAGGTAAGTGTTTGATCTAACTTTGGCTTGAGGGAATAGGATTAGAGTGTCATAATTGCTATTTGCCAATTGATCGAGTGCGGTGTATAGGCATGGTGATGAGTACCTATACACCGGGGTCTAGCATGACCGTGGGTCCTTGTTNAGTTTGAGGATAAATTATGAAATATTAATACTTTGGAGCGTTGGCTCGAATGATAAATACCACTGAGTAGGAGATGGAAGTATTGAAAGGAGTTGTGATTGATCCCTTGCCGGGATGGTTTAAAAATATTGAATATTTCCCTTGTCGAGATGTGAAAGCTATTGGTGTTGTTCCCTTTCCGGGACTTAGTTGTTAATTGTGTTATTCCCTTGCCGGGACGTTTCTTAATATTGTCTATTTTTCTTTCGTCCGTTTGGTTGTGACTGCTGTTTGGGTGAGGAAGAGTGCTAACGCACAAAGGGTCATTCCGTGCTATTTTTTATTATATTTGCACGAAGGGTCCTTCCGTACTATGTTTTGACCGTTTACGCACGAAGGGAAATTCCGTGCTCTGATTTGACTTATATTGCACAAAGGGTCATTCCGTTCCATGAAATGAGAGTTATGTGAGGGAAAGCACGAAGTGTGATGCTGTGCATTTTATTCGACTATTTTGGGTGAGGATGAGAGTTAAAGCACGAAAGTTGATGCCGTGCAACTATTGATTTTCTTATGCTTTGGTAGTTATTATTGTGCCCTGTCTTTTAATTACCGCTGATGAACCTTATATTCAGATTGTACTCCCCCACAATATATTTCCCTCCCTTTAACTGCCTAGTTCGGTATTTCTTTTCCTTCTACTGTATAGCTATGTATATAGAATTGTACAGGCGGATTTGGTAGTCCTGTCTAGCCTCGTCACTACTTCGCCGGGGTTAGGCCATGCACTTACCAGCACATGGGGTCAGTTGTGCTGATGCTACACTTTGTGCATTTCTTTGTGCATAGATCCAGGAGCAGCTTTCGGACAGCAGCAGTAGGATTTTTATCCGGGAGCTATCTTCAGTCCAGGGACTCTCGAGGTAGCCTAGCTGGCGTTCGCGGGCCGAAGTCCCTTTCCTTTATTTGAGTTTGTTTTCATTGTTCCGAGACAGACACATGTATTTTCTTTTATTCAGACTTGTATGCAGTACTCTTTAGAAGCCCGTGAGTTAGTGACACCAGATTTTGGTTAGTGATATGTTTTTATCTTCCGCAATCGATTTCATTTTTTTTAAAACTTAAAGTCTTCTGCATTTATTTAATTGTCTTCCAGTATATTATATTGTTGAGATTGGTTAGAGTACGTTTAATGTTTGGCTGGCCTAGCTCCGTTAGTAGGTGCTATCACGACGCCCGATGGTGGGAAATCCGGATCGTGTCAACATTTTAGTTCAAAATTTTCTAGATGAGCCTACAACTTGAAACTAATATTTTTTATGTACTTAAATAAAAGAGACAATGATCCAAAATATCGCAACTATTTCGCTATAAAATATACCCCATACATGTGTTAACATCAACCACAAGATGATTTCAGAAAGTCTTATAATCAGCAACAAAGTAGTCAAATATAATTTATTAAAAAAAAAAAGAATGAGAAGCAAGACTTAAGACCTTTTGTATGGAAAAAGTTTCTCCTGATTTTGATTAAGCAAGTACCTCTATGAAGAGGTTTATACAGCAAGAGTGTCGATCAGAATTGAACCAGGAGATAAACTCTAACAATAGTACCTCAATTGTATTTCGAATTCTGGATCGACACCTCAAGCGGACCTTTAACGACCTCGAAACAATTTAAAAGACGACGTCCAAAATGGACTCGGATAAAAAAATCTCCAACTACACCTCAAATGATAATTTTCCCTTCTTTTTTTCTTTTCCCAATGAAGAAACGAAACTCTGCAAACAAAAATAATTTTTGGACTTTTTGTTTTCTGGACTCGAAGTAGAAGTTAGAAGATGAGATATTTTAGACTCTAATGTCCATGTGCCTCTATCCCATGTCTAAAGACTAGGGAGGAAATAAGTCATCTGGTTTGAAGAATTGAATAAGAAAACAATAAGTGAAGATTAATGGTTCCTCGTCTCCATCCCTCTCGATTTTGGACTCTGATTCGGTTGCCCCCTTTTAAACGCGAGTCCTTTTACTCAAGTGAGGAAAATTAGAGGGGCGCCTCAAAATTTTGAGGGAGTGGAGTGATGGCTTCTTTAGTGTAGGAGAGAGTATTAGGGTTCGGCTATGGTGTTATCTTTCTATTGTTGTCTAAGGTTTTTGGTGTAATGTGTATGTTAAAGAAGAAGGAGAGGGTAGGGTTAGTGGGTATCTGGCTTGGGTTGTTTAATTTGGGCATCTTGCAAGAATATAATTGGACTAAAAAAATTCTACAAAATTGGGTTAAGAAAAGGTTAAGAATTCAATTTAAATACCTATAAATATAAAAAATCTTAATTGATTTTTGATAAACTATTATATCAAAATAAAAATAGGTTCAAAGTAACATATCCTTATAAAAATATCTAATACGCGAATTATGTAGAAAAATATGGAACTATTTTTTGTAATTTTTAATTTTGTTCTTAAAATAATGTAAAATAGTTAAAACTAGGTAAAATATCAATATTTTGCCTAAACTAAATATCTAAAAGCTAAAAGGTGTAAAATCTCGGGGAGGGTAAAAAATGACATGTCTACAGCTGCCCTTTTTTGACTGAAAATATGAAGTATTTTAAAAAAAAGAACGACTAGACAATTTTTTGATCCGACCCTTATTTGGAGAGACTAAACTTAAGAGAAAAGGGAATGTGACCGAGCCCTGGTATCTGATATGCCTACATATCCTTGGCTATAAAGGAATCATGCCACGTGTAGTTCAGAAGTGCGTGAGATGATGGAGCATACCGAGGTGGAGATCATATCAAGGTGCCGTCGAGGTTCCCGTCCGCGGTACCTGCCATTACATCGAAAATAAAAGAAAAAATTACAGCAAAATTAAAAGAATAATACAAGATCCTATCTACTTCTTGTCTTGAATCTTCCTTGAATTTCTACTTGATCTTCAATATGAAACTGAAAATGGACCCTGTTCTTCAGGCGGGATCCTGATGCTTCTTACATTTGCGAATTAGAGTAACTCTGAAATGAATTCCCTCGTTCTCCAGGTGGGCGCCTGCCAATAGCTTGACTTTGGTATAAAATGAGTTCCCTTGTTATCTAGGTAGGCACCTCATTACCAACAATTTGAATTGTATTCCCTCGTTAGGGTGCCTGATTACCAAAACTTGAACTATATTCCCTCGTTATCCAGGTGGGCGCCTGATTGCTAAAACTTGAAACTGTATTCCCTCGTTATCCAGGTGGGCGCCTGATTACTAAAACTTGAAACTGTATTCCCTCATTATCCAGGTGGGTTGCTCGATTACTAAAACTTGAAAATTTATTCCCTTGTTATCTAGGTGGGCGCCTGATTGCTAAAACTTGAAACTGTATTCCTCATTATCCAAGTGGGCGCCTGATTGCTAAAACTTGAAACTGTATTCCCTCGTTATTCAGTTGGGTGCCTGATTACTAAAATGTGAAACTGTATTCCCTCATTATCTACGTGGTTGCCTGATTGCTAAAACTTAAAACTGTATTCCCTCGTTATCCAGGTAGGCGTTTGATTGCCAAAAACTGGAATCGTATTCCCTCGTTATCTAGGTGGGAGCCTGATTGCTAAAACTTGAAAGTTGAAACTGTATTCCATCGTTATCTAGTCGGGCACCTGATTACCAAAAACTTGAATTGTATTCCCTTGTTATCCAGGTGGGCGCCTGACTGCCAAAAACTTGAAATGTATTCCCTCGTTATCTAGGTGGGCGCCTGATTGCTAAAACTTGAAACTGTATTCTCTAGTTATCTAGGTGGGTGCCTGATTACCAAAACTTGAACTGTATTCCCTCGTTCTCCAGGTGGGCACCTGCCATTACAATAAAACAGACAAACAAAAGAAATTTTTCTGCCCCAGTTTTGGATTTGGGCATATTTGTGAGTGTTAATAGGATCATGTTACCTAAAGAGATGTAAGAATTTAAAAGCTACATCCCATTATCCATGAGGGCAGTGAAGATTTCAAATTCAATCTCATCTTAAGAGTGACAACTTTAATGCTAAGTTATATTTCCTATATGTAGAACTTACGTTAAATCTTGTTATCTATGAAGGTTTTGAAATCAAACTAGATCCCATTATCCAGGAAGGTCCTGAGAATTTCCATTAAATCCCATTATCCAAGAGGGTCCTGAAAACTCTTTTGAAATTAAACCCCACTATCCAGGAGGGTCTTGAAATTTTAAACTAAATCCTATTTTCCAGGAGGGTCCTGAGAACTTTTGAAACTAAATCCCATTGTCTAGGAGGGTCCTGAAAGTTTTAAATTAAATCCCATTTTCCAGGAGGATCCTGAGAACTTTTAAAATTAAATCCCATTATCCAAGAGGGTCCTGAAAGTTTTAAATTAAATCCCATTTTCCAGGAGGGTCCTGAGAAGCCGAGAATGAACTTACCTGAGCTATGCTCTCTTTTTGGAGGATTCTGAACAGAATTTCTTGCCCCTGAGCCATGCCTTCTTCATGGGAGGGTCCCTGTGGATTAACAAATTTTCTTGACCCTATTTCAGACAAATAAAATCTTGTTGGTTTGAAAATGTGGTGGTTAGTTTGTGGCATCATTGTTGAGTGTTTGTTTCTACCACTGCCAAGATAACTTTGATTTTAACCTGGACGACCTCGACTGTTATCGACTGCCCATTTTCTTTCAACCCTTATCATAGAAAACACCTCAGCTCCATTCATTTCCAATATCCTCTATCTGTTGTATTTCGCTCATGGATTGACATTTACCAAACCCTTGCATTTGACATGAATCCCAAATCATGTTGATTGTTACCAACTCAATGAGAATACCACTTTTCCTTGACTCATGCCGCTTTGATGCGCTAGCTAAATTAGTTTTGTTCAATTGGAAAGCTGGTGGCAAATTTTGAAATCATTTCTCACTTATTCTGACCAAACAGACTCAAAAAGGGACTCAAACAAAATGAGGGGAACAAAATAAGGGCCAAGGGAAAGAAATGACACCTAACAAGAAAATTACGAAGTAGAAACTTATCAGATGTGGATACCAACTCTAATGACCATGACATGCACCTTTGGATTAAGTGGCCTAATCTCTCAAGCAAGTCTAATATTCAGCTCTTGTTTTACCTCTTCGTTGTGAAACTAGGCTTCAATGCTTCAGTTGTCCTATTTGATCCACAATCCTCAGTCGACTTGTAGTTCTCTAAAGGTTTTCACCATCAAGCCTCTCTCATTTTGCTCTTTTCTCAACTCACCGTCGCCTTACGGTTCCCCTGAGGGTTTTCGCCGATAAGACTCTCTCATTTATCATTTGCTCTCTTTGCAATGATAACAAGGTATTACCCATGATGTAGGAATATCATACTTTCACCACACACTTGATTTGGCATCCTCAAAGATTGGTCGGAAGGTCTTTATTTGGACCGTAATATAGGCTTTTGGGCAGGGTTGGAAAGAAAGGGTGGTATGAACTTAAGCTAATTTAATATTAATGGGTTTCAAATTACAACTCTTGGAATCAGATCTTTTGGCCAAATTTAAACTTATACCTCAGTTTCTTGGGGTCTGGGAATTGTTTTTTTTGAATTTTTGCTTTGATGGGATTTCTAAGGAAAACTGCCCCCCTCTTGACTTCGGGGATTATGAAATATTTTATTTGGTATGACCAAATCCTAAGGCTGTCTAGGTATCTTGTGGTGACAAGAATCAGGTCAAACGTAGTTCAAAAGACAAAGTTATTTTTTCTTTCTTTTCCTTTTATTTTTTCTTTTCTTTCTTTTTTTTCTCTTTTTCTTTTTCTCCTTTCCTTTTTTTTATTTTTCTTTTCTTTTCCTAGTTCCTAACTCTATTTCTGATTTCAAAAGAGGTGTATGAAACAAAAAATTAGGGCTCAAAATAGGTAGCAAAGGATAAAAGTATTTGGGTAGCAGAATAAAATGCCTTCGTCATACCAAACTTAAAAATGCCTAGTACAAACATGTCTTCGAAGATAAGCAAACAAATCAGATATAGTATCTATTGTTGGCATCAACACAAACAAAAAGTTCCATAGGCAGTACCTTTGTCCCAATGAATGATCCTTTCCAGTTCGATGCAGACTTGATTAACTTATCTTGATGTGAAAGAATGCATTTCAACACTGACTGATCTACATCAAATGTCTTGAGAGACATTCCCTTGTTGTATGCACTTATCAACCTCTTGATTTTCCACACTAAGTATCTTAGTTTCACTCAATTCAAGCTTTAGGTTATCTTAGGATAAGTGAATCTTTACTTGTTTTATCAAACACATGCTTTTATCATAGTCAAAATTGTGTCATTGCTTCATGATTAGACTAACTTTTAAGACTAGGCTGAGAATTATGTGTGAATGTAATGTCACTAGAATCAGGATAAAAAGATCTATAAAATGAAAAGTGGCCTAAACAAAAACTGACTAGAACTAATAGAAAACATGAGATTGCATTAGACAGATGGTGGAAAAGGGTTTGAACAAAACAAGCAAAATAGACATGGGTTACAACCCTAGAACAATCCTAGCTAACACTAGACGAGTTACTACCACTAAACAAACTAGGAAAATAAGAAGTAGAAGAGTTTGAGCCAACAAGACAATATTCGGATTACAACCCTGAAATAACTCGGACAAATAGAAATGACAATAAAATAAACCACCAAAACTCCTCCCTGGCTAGCCAAGAAAGGAGTGTCTTTCCAATTACCAAGCTCGACATCTTAGCCACTGGGTTGCACATCAAAATTACTAGGACCTTTAACAATTTCAATATCATTAACTTCAATCAGCAAGTTCCCAAGAGGATTCTCATACTCCAAGTCACCATGCATCTTTCCCACAAAGCTTGCATCATCATGTGCAGGTAAAAGATTTTGTGCAATGTTCTGGGTGTCACTACCCTGGACCACAATTATCCCTTATTGAATCATTCTTTCTATCTCCCTTTTAAAATCCCGACAACTTTCGACATTGTGCCCCTGAGCATTGGAATGGTATTCACACCTCTTATAAGGGTCAAAGCTTCTTTCACGCGGGTCTACATGATTCGGAGGAATATGTGCAATCAGTTCATAATGCCTTAATTTATCAAACAATCTTGAATAGGACTCTCCTATCGGTGTAAAATTATCTTTCAACCTTTGTTTACCTTTATATCCCTGGCTTGGATGTGGGTTGTTGGGTGCCCAAAAAAGTTGTGAAGGTGAAAGAGTATTTTGAGATGCTGATGCTCGCCCTAGGGGGTGACCCGCTGGTTGGATAGATGGCCGAACATTGTTCGGAGGATAATATTGGGGTGGATTTTGTGGGGCTCGGGGATATTCATGAGGTCGGTATTGAGGCTGAAAGCATTTAGAAGGGTTTCCTATTGGATCTTGTCATTGGCGGGGCCCAACAACATCTTTTCTATCAATCAGAGAACTGACCCGAGCAACTAGTCTGTTCCATCTGAATCAAAACGCCATAAAAGTTTCCATAGGTCTCTTTCATTGGGCATCAGGGACTTTGAACACAGTCTCGCTAGAGGATCGAGTAAGAGTAGCTGGTGGAGGAGCTACAAACATAGGAGCAGATGTTGGAGTAGGGTATGAGGTTGTTTTGGCTGGTAGAGCATGGAAAATTTTGGAGGAAGTGCCAGGGTAATTGTGGTAAGGGGTGAAGTCTGGTGCATGTTGAGGGGAAAGGTCGATGGTAGTGGGAACCTGGGCTTGTGATAGTGGCGGGATAGTCGTAGGGTTTTCAGTAGAGTTAGTGGGGAATGAAGGTGGAGGATGCCCCTTGATCCAAGACTGATACATTTCGGCCATCTGTTGTTTCAACCTTTGGACCTCCTCTTTCAATTCAAACTCCGACCCACAAACTCCCTGGGTGGGTCTATAACCTCATTGTCTGTTTGTTCGCTAGCCATGGCCACTTGCACTTTGACCTTGTGTTGTATGGATGAATCGCCAAAGTGTCACAAACTAACCACCCTCTATTATGATAGAAATGAAAGTAACAAAGAGGAGCAAAACAAAGCCAACATGTTAGCGTTAGAGCATTTATCAGATAAAAATATCACATTGCGTGCAATGCCCCTAGTCACAGTTAACGGTTCTAGAATGGCTTCGAGGGTATGAAGGTCATATGGCATCATCCCAATTTCACTCTTTTTGCCCTATTTCCTTCTTCATCTTCCTTTCTAACACCACTTGGTTTTTCATTTCTTTCCCCCTCTTTTCTTTTTGATTATCGTTCTTTTTTTCTTATTTCTCATGTCCTACAATTTCATTCTCGCTATTTTTTTTTTTTTGAAAAAATGATTCGATCGAACCCTATGTAGGTTGCCTACGTATCATTTTCGTCGTGAATCAGATCAAGCGTAGTTCTGGAAAAGTAATAGACAAAATAAACTAAGAAACAAAAATCTTTTTGGATTTTTCATTTATAGCTTTTTTTTTGTTTTTCAAATACAAAACGGGAAGTATTATAACAAAAGACTCAAAAATATTAACTAGAATGACAGACTCGATACTAATGTACAAGACTAATAATTAAAGACAACATAAAATAGACTAAAAATAAAAAGTTTCCTCAAGCAGCTCATGCATGCAATGGTTTTAACTAGAATGGTCTCGGGGTATTTGCCATGCTCAAACTCTAGCAAATTGATCCATACCTGAATGGAAAAAATATGATCAAATAGAGTTAGTGACTCAAGACACATGTGACGCCACGGCACCTTCTATTGGACACATGCAAAGCATGATTAAGGCTATTTTTTGCAAAATGACCCATGTAGACAAAATGTGGCTATTAGCGCAAACTCAACAAAGATGACCTCAAAGACATGGAAAAATCATTCACAAAGGCTTATATGGATTCAAACTCCCGGTAATGATGGCTCAAAATCAATTTACATAAATGACCCATTTTGCAAAAAACGGCAGATATGCCCAGTAGTTGCCAAAGATGCAAACTCAAAAAGGATGGATCTTAAAGTCAATTGACACCTAGTTGTGGACTCAAGATCCTATGACATGGGTTATTGAACCACTTTTGCAAAAATGATCCCATTTTATAAGAATGGTCGATGTGGCCAAAAGTGACTAGACATGCAAGATATGGCTAAGACCCCGCAAAGCCAAGAACCCAAGACATTAGGAAGACCGGACCCTATGTGGGTTGCCTACGTATCCCACCACGAAAGACGAGAATTAGGTTCGCGTAGTTCGAAAAGATTGGATATGAGAGAAACCTTTTAAAAAATACAACTAACGTGGAAAAACTATATTTTTTGTCTTTTTGAAAAATGATAAAATATGTAAAATCTTTTTGGATTTTCTTTTCCTTTTTTTTTTGAATTTTTGGAAAATGATGGAAAATGTAAAATCTTATTGGATTTTATTTTTCTCCTTTTTTTTTGAATTTTTGGAAAAAGATGGAAAATGAAAAATCGTTTTGGATTTTCTTTTTCTCTTTTTTTTTTTTATTTTTGGAAATGATGGAAAATATAAAATCTTTTTTGATTTTTTTTATTTTCATTTTTTTGATATTTGGAAAACTATGAAAGAAAAATACGAGTGAGCCCTACTTGCTTCATTTTTTACCTTTTTTTTCAAGCATCGGTCCGCCAAATGACCTTTTTACTCTCAACGATGCAACATGTACCACATTGGGATGATTGAATATATTGTTTGGGCCACGGGCCCATTTTAACAAAATTTGTATAGGCTTCCTACAAAGAGACACGGTACATGGGACCAAGCCTTGCTAGGTCTAAATGACATGATGCAAATAAAAATGACCTAAAGACTGACCTAAGTTCGGGGTTCCCTATAAGGTAATTCGAGGGAGAATACGGTCGATGGTGGTTCCTCAAGATTTCCACCCACTCCATACGTCTGAGGCCCCCCTCCTAAATTAAGGGTGACTCAACAAAGAGTTCGTGCACGCGACGCGTACTCCGAGACTTGTTGCAGAAAGAAGATCCATGGTTATGCAAATGATAACAGTTTATGAAGCAATAACACACATAAAAGAAAAACTGTAAACAAATAAGCAGCTAGCAAATAATAAAGAGACAAACAAAATTAAAATCAATTAAAGCAAACAAAACACATAAAAATCTCAACCTAATATCCTAAAATCCAACAAGATCAAGTACTAGCTCGAACATGTAAGTCCCCAGCAGAGTTGCAAGAGATGTCACACCCCTTTTTAACCAATCCTCACTTAACCCTTCTTAAATAAATAAAAAGATTTAGTAAAGCTCAAAAGGGTTTTTTTATTAAAAAGTGACAAAAATGTGTTTAAAAAAATATAATTCAGAGTCGCCACCTGACATTTGATTTTGATGTTCCATGTCATCGTTTTAAAAAAATAATTTTTCCTTTTAAAATACTTTGGGCTCCAAAACTAAGTCTGTACCAGAGATTCGGGTAATGTTTTCATTTGACTCGGGGAGAAGGTGTTAGGCACTCCCCAAGTCCCGTGAAAAGTACGGTTGCGTACTCGATCTAATTGGCTTTTAAAATATTCCATTGAGGTAATAAACATAGAAAAAGGGAAAGCAAACACGAAATAGCCTCGAGGTCGTCCCCACCTAAGAAAAGAAAAAATAAAAATAAAATAAAATACTAAGAATTCTACTTTCGACCTCCAAATACAAATACTTTGAGGCTTCCCCAGATAAAAATATATACAACTCCTTCGGAGCATTTTCAGGATAAATTTAACAAACAAAATCCTAAGCCCTGCCTATCCAGGTGTGGCCGGCCTAAACATGCCACTAGTGAATGCAAAAAAATAAAATTAAACTAAATAAAACTTGTATGTTTTAAGTTTTCTTTCAAGTTAACTTTCCAACCCCATCAGATTAGCGTACACATTAGTTCAAAATTTTCTAGATGAGCCTACAACTTGAAACTAACTTTTTTTATGTGCTTAAACAAAAGTGACAGTGATCCAAAATATAGCAACTATTTCGCTAAAAAAATATACCCCATACAGGTGTTAACAACAACTACAAGATGATTTCATAAAGTATTATAATTAGCGAAAAAGTAGTCAAATATAATTTATTAAAAAAACAGAATGAGAAGCAAGAAATAAGGGAAGAGACGTAAGACCTTCTGTATGGCAAAATTTTCTCCTGATTTTGATTAACCAAGTATCTCTATGAAGAGCTTTATACAGCAAGGGTGTCAATCAGAAATGAACCAGGAGATAAAATCTAACAATAGTACCTTAGTTGTATTTCAAATTCCGGATCAAAACCTCGAGTGGACCTTTAACGACCTCGAACAGATTTCAAAGACAACGTCCAAAATGGACTCGAATAAAAAAAACTCCAACTACACCTCAATTGATAATTTTTCCTTCTTTTTTTTCTTTTCCCAAAGAAGAAACCAAACTCTGCAAACAAAAATAATCTTTGGACTTTTTGTTTTTCGGACTCGAAGTAGAAGTTAGAAGGTGAGATATTTTGGACTCTAATGTCTATGTGCCTCTATCCCATGTCTAAAGACTAGGGAGGAAATAAGTCATCTGGTTTGAAGAATTGAATAAGAAAACAATAAGTGAAGATTAATGGTTCCTCGTCTCCATCCCTCTCGATTTTGGACTCTGATTCGGTTGCCCCCTTTTAAACGCGAGTCCTTTTACTCAA
>MU726549.1:28577-49200 GCA_026770625.1 Nicotiana glauca | reverse complement strand
ATGTGCCTCTATCCCATGTCTAAAGACTAGGGAGGAAATAAGTCATCTGGTTTGAAGAATTGAATAAGAAAACAATAAGTGAAGATTAATGGTTCCTCGTCTCCATCCCTCTCGATTTTGGACTCTGATTCGGTTGCCCCCTTTTAAACGCGAGTCCTTTTGCTCAATTGAGGAAAATCAGAGGGACGTCTCAAAATTTTGAGGGAGTGGAGTGACGATGTCTTTAGTGTAGAAGAGAGTATTAGGGTTCGGCTATGGTGTTGTCTTTCTGATTTTGAAGTATAATTGAAGCTAGATGAACTGATTTTCTTTTTTATATACAAAAAAAAAAACTGAAACCAATGATCAGAAGACAAAATGAGGAAAACAAAGAAATTGACACCCTGGAAACTTTTTCTTTCGAATGTTTTTCTTCACTCTGTTCGAAAATTTCATTGATATTTTGTGCGAACTTTGAAGGTAAATAGAATATCAAATGAAAATTGAAAAGAAAAATATCTTCCTAACACCTTGAAACCTTTTGATCTTCTGTGTATATGAAGATGGTTGTTCGTGTTCTCGTTTTTTTTGCGTTGCCGGATTTCCGACGTGTTTGGGCTAGGGGTGGCTAGGTGAATTTTTTTTAGTGTAGGAGAGAGTATTAGGGTTCATCTATGGTGTTGTCTCTCTATTGTTGTCTAAGGTTTTTTGTGTAATGTGTATGTTAAAGAAGAAGGAGAGGGTAGGGTTAGTGGTTATTGGACTTGGGTTGTTTAATTTATGCCTCTTCCAAGAATATAATTGGGCTAAAAAATTCTACAAAATTGGGCTAAGAAAAGGTTAAAATTCAATTTAAATACCTATAAAATATAAAAACTCTTAATTGATTTTTGATAAACTATTAACATTAAAAATAAAAACTAAAAATTAAAGTTGAGACTATTTTTGGTATTTTCAAAGATTACATCAACATAAAATAGGTTCAAAGTAACATATCCTTTGAAAAATATCTAATACGCGAATTAAGTAAAGAAATGTGGAACTATTTTTGTAATTTTTAATTTTATTCTTAAAATAATGTAAAATAGCTACGACTAGGTAAAATATCAATATTAGGTCTAAACTAAATATCTAAAAGTTAAAAGATGTAAAATCTCGGGGAGGGTAAAAAATCACATGTCTACAACTAGGATATGCAGAGATGATATATTTGTTTATGTTGCCTACCCTAAAATAGGATCTCTAAGTGTGCATGGCAGTAGGAACATGATTATAGAAACACTGGTTATTTATACATTTAACGCGGGAATTGCTAAGTGATATGATAGTGAAATGGACATGCTGAAAAATAGTAAGTGTAAATCCTAAGGAACATGATCTCTGATGCATGAAATGAGTCCTAAGCATGGATTCTATTATGCCAGTAGGAATGTAAACCTAATAACATGCTTTCTACCCCTTTGATAACATGCATATTTCCCATACCTTTTTACTAGCTAACCCCATAATGTTTACAAGTTATTACAAACCACGCGATTGAATTACATAAACAGAAATAAAAGAAAAATAAGAAGTTACAACCATAAGAAGCTTGATCTTGATTTCCTATCTGTCACGACCCAAGATCCACTAAGGGTCATGGTGGCGCCGGACACTGCTGTCAGGCAAGCGAACCAAATTACTTAATCAAAATCTTGTTTTAATACTTTCAAAATCTAGAATTTTTCCTTCAAATTTAGCAATTTTAAAGAATATAGTCTCAAATCAAATTTAAATAATAAGCAGTTAATACAATACTTTAAACCATCCCAGAACCCGATGTCACAAGTGCATGAGCATCTACTGACAAGAAAATAAAATACAACATCCATCCGAAATATAGTGGACAGGAAGTAAATATAGTACACTGGAAGGGAATGCTCTAGCTGCGACCATCTCGAATGATGCAGCTCACCTAGCCCCAGAATCATACGCGCTTCTATGCCCAGTAGGCCACTAGGGTTACATATACCTGTGCAACAAACATGCATAGAAGTGTAGTATGAGAACGTAAACAACGTGTACTCAATGAGTATCCCGCCTAATCTTGAAGAAGTAGAGATGAGATGGTCGACTTCAATACTTGCTAGAGGTCCAATAATAATATACTAAAAGCATGAGAAAATCATGGATTTGTATAGCAGTTCTAACTCACAAAGCGAGAAAATAGGTAAAATACCTTTAACATATAATAAAGGATTTTCAAGGTTTACTTTTCATTATTTTATCAATTTATATCAAGCCATGGAAGGCAATATCCACCTTTAAAATTCTCAGGAAACAATATATATCATGCGCAAATCATGCCAAGGTCGACGGCCCACTCCAATAGAAATATAAACTGTGCACTGCCGAGGGTCGAACGGCCTGAACCATAGATGCATCTATTTAATTTGCCAAGGCGTTTGACCCGTTCCATCAATAAACACATACCCTGCTCGCGAATCATGCATGCGACGCAGGTACACATAAGGATACATGCTCACTCAGCTAATTATAAACTTATCGGGGAATATTTATTCAAATAAAACCAATTATCCTTTAACAAATTTTAAGAAATGAAGTTTAATCCTTTTAGAAATTCACTTACTAATTCAATGTGACTTAAGCAATTCAAGCTATCAATGGATTCATAAATAATCCAAGTATAACATGTTTTTGAGTCCTAACTACCCGGATAATAGTATAATAGTAGCTACGCACGGACAGTTGTCACTCTCATGCGTACGTAGCCCCCGAAAATAGGAGCACATAATCAATTATTTCACCTATGGGGACAATTCCCTCTTACAAGGTTAGAAAGGAGACTCACCACGCTTCGAAGATCCATAACCGGCATTCTACGCCCTTCCGAAGACTCTACTTGATACACCAGGCTCCAAAACTAGCCAACGGTTACATAAATCCATTAATATAAGCTCAATTATTCATTATAATCTAATTTTTAGCAATTCCTAACTCCGATCGAAAAGTTGACCAAAACGCCCTCAGGCCCACGTGCCCGGAATCCAAAATTTTTCGAAGATAAAGATTACCCATGACCTTAGGAACTCAAATTTATAATTTTCTCTAACTCCATACCCAAAATCATGGCTAAATTTCAAGAATATAATTTCTAGGTCTTTCTACCAAAACTCCAAATTTTTACCCATTTACATACCAAAATCTACACATAATTGATGTGTTTAACTGAAAATAGGTGGGGATAACTTACCTTATCATTAATGATGAAGATCCTCTATTGAAACCCTTCCAAGAATCGCCCAAGCCAAGAAAATATGAGAGAAATGGCCAAATATCCGATTTTAAAACAACCATTCTGCCCCAGCTATTTTCGCACCTGCGGGATGTTGACCGCTTCTGCGGTTCCACAGGTGCGGCTTCTCTACCGCATTTGCAGTCCTTCCCAGGCCCCCTCATTTCCCCTTATGTGAGCCCTCAACCGCAGATGAGGTTCCGCATCTGCGACCCCCCTTCACTTTGGTCCAAACTGCATCTGCGGCTCCCCTGGCCGCATCTATGGCCCATTTTCGCAGGTGCGGTAATGACAGCAACCAACAACCTTCATACTTCCAAAAATCCCATTTTTTGATCCGTTAACCACCCAGAATCCACTCGAGACCCCCAGGACCTTAACCAATCCTAAAACACATTACGGACTTGCTCAAAGCCTCAAATCATATCAAACAACGCTAAAACCATGAATTACTCCCCGATTCAAGCTTTATGAACTTTGAAATTTCAAACTTCTACTTTTGATGTTTGAACCTATCAAATCACGTCCGATTGACCTCAAATTTTTTTCACTAGTCATATTTGACATTATGGACCTACTCCAACTTCCGGAATCGGATTCCGACCCCGATATCAAAAATTTCACCTCCGGTCAAACTTCTCAAATACCTTCAAATTTCTATCTTTAGCCAAATGGCTCCAAGATGACCTACGTACCTCCGAATTCGCTTCCGATCGCGCCCCCAACTCCAGAATCACCAAACAGAGCTATTCACAGTCTCGGAATCCCAAATGGACATCGATAACACTAAAATACACTTCAAGACAAACTTATAAAATTTCTTCTAAAATGCTAACTTCCACAGTAGGCGCCGAAACGCTCCCGGGTTATCCAAAACCCAATCCGGGCATACGCCTAAGTTTGAAATCATCATGCGAACCTGCTAGAACCTTCAGATCCTGATTCCAAGGTCATTTACTCAAAATTCCAATCCTAGTTCATTCTTTCAACTTTAATCTTCCGAAACAAGAATTCTCCTTCCAAATTAACTCTGGACTTCCCGAAATTCAATTCCGACCACACGTACAAGTCACAATACCTGAAATGAAGCTGCTCATGGCCTCAGAATGCTTAATGACGCACAAGGGCCCAAAACGACCGATCGGGTCATTATATTCTCTCCCACTTAAACATACGTTCGTCCTCGAACGTGCTGAGAACTATACTGGAATGTTCTGAAATCGCTGTTTAACTTCTCGTGCACCTTCCCGTGCTACCACAACTCAGTGGAGCATATTAGCTTGATCAATTCCAAGGATATTCTCTTTTACTCAAACAGATACGCCTTAAAACCCAATTCTAACATCCGGAACTCAATTCTAGGCATGTTTCCAACATGCGCTCATCATATCAATAATTACACGCTGTACCCAGACGTGACTGCATAACTTTGCTGAATTCACAACTTGCACCACTTTAATCATAGGACCACAATAACTTTCTCTGATCATTTAATCGAAATTCCACGAATCTGAGTCTCCCATTGCACCTCATGACCTACATAGGTCTTGCTCTAATTCTTACAATAACACCATGACTGAAGAGATGTGTAGAAATTCATAACCAACTGCTGAGTCAACAAATCATTGGGTCTATACCCCTGACAAAAACCATCACCTCATTCAGGACTAAACAATGGTCGTTGCACCCGTAATACACTTCATATACTCATATTGCACTGATCCTAAATCCAAAAATCTCGTCTCAGCCAGTATGAACTGCACAGGCAACAAGCCATCCCGACATGACCAAAAGTCATATGATGCCACAATGTGCCAATAGTCTACCAATTAGAATGTGATACAAAAAGGAAAATGAACGCTGAAAAGAATTTTAATTACCCCGCTAGCGAATCATACATGCGACGCGGGCGCACAACTAATATGAGCTTCCTTCAGAAAAATAGGAAATAGAACACAATAAACAGATATGGGGAACTGTACTGAATATCACGCTGTTGCGGCGTGCAACCCAATCCAAACAAGATAACCATGGCGGCGTGCCACCCGATCCAAATAACATACCCATGGCGGCGTGCCAATCAATCCACACGTAGAACTCATATAAGGATATATATATCGAGCTAAATTTCTCACTAGAACAAGGTATCGAATTTGGTCACAAGCAAGCTAAGTGTATAATACCATCCATGAGGGAACATATAGCACTATAAGCTACAAAACTCAAGCACAACTGAGGTGCGATATACAACCTGAATCTCAAGAGCCATTTTGCTCATAATACGTCATTTCCACGTGGATCCTCAACACATTAACAATTTCTCAAGACGTCTCACAACTAACACGACGCAATGTATCACTACATGAAATATCTGACAATGAAATAACACCCTGACTACTCCATAAGGAGCGCATTACTGAAATGAACACAACTGGCCTGACATAGAGCCCATATTCACATTTAAATCCATCCACCGATCTAAAGTCAATCCTGATCATATAAAACTAAGCCAATAGCCTTTCAAAGGTCCATACTAATTTCCCTCTTTTCATAACATACAAGAATAACTGCCATAACCGGAGTACTCATCCACAGTCCACAACCCAGTAACTGAGTGCCCTTCAGGCGTATATTCTCAATTTAACGACATTATCGCAACCTTCATACCTGGTTTAAATCTTTAATCATCAAAAAATCCTTTCCTGCTCATCCGAGCTCACGACATCCTTGACAATACCGACCTGCAACTTTGGTCTTCACTTCAAATTCCATACTACTCACTACACCCAACATGCCAATATACGATAGAAATGCTTTTCATCATAACTCCGGAACCACTAATAGGTTAACACTTCATCATATGAAAACTTTTCACTTAACTCACTTCAGGAGATCCATAGTATCACATAGGCGAATCCTCATAACCATAGAATATGCAAATCTCTGAGTAGTTGTCCAAGCCACCATAACCCTTCCAGGATCTGCTTACACATAAAAGGCCATAACAGAAGAATGCTTCTGAATAATACCAATTACGATGGCCGACAAGCCTCATTAGTACCATCAGAAATCACTTGCACAACTTGATCACGCTGAAAGAACTGATCATTGACACCAGTCTGCCAATTTAACTATGGCTAATAAATCTACCTTCTTCCAATTTATCCTTGATTGCCTTGGAGATAATACCACCTCTATCCAACAAATAACTTACTCCATCTGCACTTATCCCGAGTGGCCTTGAACCACGAGACCATGCTGCCTCAAATCCCACGAATCATTTCATATCTCTCAAATGCTACACCGCAAGTTAAAATATCATAGAACATTTTGGGAACCTTCTCATAAGATGCTATAAAGCTTGATTCTTAACTGTACTTATAGGCTCGAAATCATTAGGTACCATACTTTATCTTTTGAATTTCACTAGGACCACTGTTGAGAGCCACCCGCTCTGACTTGGCCCCAAATATAATCAATTCCATAAATCTTCGAGCACATGGGTGCCCCATTAGTGAAGCACCTGGCAGAATCACTTCCCTGGGAACCCGTATCTCTACAAAGCACAATCCTGAATCCTTCCCCAAGTTTGAACATGGGCCAATAAGGCCAACGATAGCCCACTTTTAATAATTCCTTTGCTCAAATTACCACTTATGGTTTGTTCCTGTAGATGAAATAGCCCATCGATATGCTAATACCCAGAAACCTCGCAAGTAGCTAACCATGCAACCCAATCATAAGCGGTGGGACTGTCCCACTTAGCATGAAGCCATTGTTCACAATCTGGAACTCACCGGAATTCCCTATCTCTTATTGACATAGCCTCACGCAATCAATCGCTAAAATTCTCGATATCTTTCTATAGAAACCCAATTTTTTTATACCCTGAATCACTAGCAACATTCGCACGACCGACCCCTTCGTTGTATAACCAATAGAATTATTCGCTGAAGCCTCGCCAACCACGCGACCGCTAACCTGCTCACAGGAACAACCCACCTATAGAATTCACTCCCTGGCATCTTCTGATGCTACTGTACGAGGTACAATCACTACGACATCAATAACCCATCCTGAGTCCGAGCTCACTCTCCAGCTGCACAAGTCCATTCACCCTTCGTGGACGTCAATTAAATGTGTGGCAATATTCTTCCAATTCAAAGTTATGTTGTATCCTTCTTCGTTCAAGAAGCTCTGTACCATTATATCAAATCTCATTCCGCATGATAGCCCATACTTCTAATTAACTCCATTGGCTTCAATCGCTAGCCACTAAAATCCCAAATCATTCCAAACTCTCCTTAAGGTAGGTGGTCATCCCACTACAAAGCACATATGTGACTCCACCGCTCTCCCACTTTGGCAGAACTCATCCCCTTAATCGATTACTCGGCCTTTGGCCTCTTATACTCGGCCTTCCGGAAACTTTAGCCACCGTCTGACACTTTCCACATGTCCTTCCTCGTACTTTGCTGCTCATTTGCTGTCTTAAACAAAATCTATCTTCGTGGAACTTGAACCCATAATTGCTACTAACTTAAACCTTTCCGAAGGTCATCTTTATCGAACCGTCAACATTAGAAATACTGATTCAATCCTAAACTACCGCATCCTGCGATATCGGATAGTTGTGTCTCCAATTCTGTCTCACAATATATTGCCCCAATGGCAAATTGTAGAAGGTCATAACACCGAAAAACTTAGCATGTTCAATGAGGACAATGACATCCCATCATAGAAGAGAACACTACAACGCTTGCAATTACCAAGTCTCATTACTTTCACCAGCCCACATCTGACCATCCTTAGTTCGATTATCTTTCCTCTCCAGGGAATAAAATACTGAATCTCTTGATTATAAACTGAGTAAACCTCCCTTCAAGTCAGTCACTGCCCCGACACGTAGGCAATCATCCTACCATCATATCACTAGTACGCAACATTCGTTCATAAGCATTATGGAAACGTGTGCCAAACCTTAGAGCTCTCAAAAGTACTGTTGCTGAGCCGGAACAACAGAATATCCTTCCACAAGGCGACGATAATAGCTCAAATAACCCCGTAGGGAGAAACACCCGCACCATATTTGTAGTGCTATTAGAATTCTTCAACTCTCGATTTATAACAAGCGCTTCACGTTGCATAAGATTGGGTAGGAAGGTGACAAAGGCGTAAGCCACACATGAATCAAATCGCACTATAAGGATACAAAAAGGGAAGTACTCCTAACAGTCCTACAGGCTCCCGAGAATAAGTACAGACGTCTCTGTACCGATCCGCGAGACTCTATTAGACTTGCTCATGACTCGTGTGACCCTAGGAACCTAGTGCTCTGACACCATGTTGTCACGACCCAAAATCCACTAAGGGTCGTGGTGGCGCCGGACATTGCAGTCAAGTAAGCCAACCAAATTACTTAATCAAAATCTCGTTTTAATATTTTCAAAATCTAGGATTTTTCCTTCAAATCTAGCAATTTTAAAGAATATAGTCTCAAATTAAATTTAAATGATAAGCAGTTAATACAATACTTTAAACCATCCCAGAACCCGATGTCACAAGTGCATGAGCATCTACTGAGAAGAAAATAAAATACAACATCCGTCCGGAAGACAGTGGACAGGAAGTAAATACAGTACACTGGAAGGGACTGCTCTAGCTGCGGCCGTTTCAAATGATGCAGCTCACCTAGTCTCAGAATCATCCGCGCCACTACGCCCAGTAGGCCACTAGGGTAACATATACCTGTGCAACAAAAATGCATAGAAGTATAGTATGAGTACGTAAACAGTGTGTACTCAATGATTATCCCGCCTAATCTTGAAGAAGTAGAGACGAGATGGTCGACTTCAATGCTTGCTAGAGGTCCAATAAAAATATACTAAAATTATGAGGAAATCATGGATTTGTATAGAAGTTCTAACTCACAAAGCGATAAAACAGGTAAACGCCTTCAACAAATAATAAAGGATTTTCAAGGTTTACTTTTCATTATTTTATCAATTTAAATCAAGCCATGGAAGGCAATATCCTCATTTAAAATTCTCAGGAAACAATATATATCATGCACAAATCATGCCGAGGTCGACGGCCCACTCCAACAGAAATATAAATTGTGCACAGCCGAGGGTCAAACGACCCGAACCATAGATGCATCTATTTAATCTGCCGAGGCATTCGGCCCGTTCCATAAATAAGCACATACCCTGCTCGTGAATCATGCATGCGACGCAGGTACATATAAGGATACATGCTCACTCAGCTAATTATAAACTTATCGGGGATTATTTATCCAAATAAAACCAGTTATCCTTTAACAAATTTTAAGAAATGAAGTTTAATCCTTTTAGAAATTCACTTACTAATTCAATGTGATTTAAGCAATTCAAGCTATAAATGGGTTCATAAATAATCCAAGTATAAAATGTTTTTGGGTCCTAACTACCCGGATAATAGCATAATAGTAGCTACGCACGGACTCTCGTCACCTTGTAGGTACGTAGGCCCCGCAAATAGGAGCACATAATCAATTATTTTACCTATGGGGACAATTCCCTCTTACAAGGTTAGAAAGGAGACTCACCTCGCTCCGAAGATCCATAACCGGCATTCCACGCCCTTCCGAAGACTCTACTTGATGCACCACGCTCCAAAACTAGCCAACGGTTACGCAAATCCATTAATATATCTCAATTATTCATTGCAATCTAATTTATAGCAATTCCTAGCTCCCATAGAAAAGTTGACCAAAACGCCCTCAGGACCACGTGCCCGAAATCTGAAATTTTTTGAAGATAAAGATTACCCATGACCTTAGAAAATCAAATATATAATTTTCTTTAAATTCCATACCAAAAATAGTGGCTAAATTCCAAGAATATAATTTTTAGGTCTTTCTACCAAGAATTCAAATTTTTACCCATTTACATGCCAAAATCTATACATAATTGACGTGTTTAACTGAAAATAGGTGGGGATAACTTACCTTATCATTAATGATGAAGATCCTCTCTTAAAACCCATCCAAGAATTGCCCAAGCCAAGAAAATATGAGAGAAATGGCCAAATATCTGATTTTAAAATAACCATTTTGCCCCAGCTATTTTCGCACCTACGGCCCGTTGACCGCTTCTGCGGTTCCGCAAGTGCAGCTCCTTTACCGCATATGCGGTCCTTCCCAGGCCTCCTCATTTTCACTTCTATGAGCCCTCTACTGCAGATGCGGTTCCGCATCTACGGATCTTCGACCGTATCTGCGGCCCTCCTTTACTTTTGTCCAAACCGCATCTGCGGCTCCCCTGGCCGCATCTGTGGCTCTGCGCCTGCGGCCCATTTTTGCAGGTGCGGTTATAAAAGCAACCAGCAACCTTCATCCTTCCAAAAATCCAAATTTTTGATCCATTAACCACCTGGAATCCACCCGAGACCCCCAGGACCTCAACCAAACCTACCAACGAATCCCAAAACACATTACGGACTTGCTCGAAGCCTCAAATCATATCAAACAATGCCAAAACCGTGAATAACATCCCGATTCAAGCTTTATGAACTTTGAAATTTCAAACTTCTACTTCTGATGTTTAAACCTATCAAATCACGTCCGATTGACCTCAAATTTTGCGCACAAGTCATATTTGACATTACGGACCTACTCCAACTTCTGGAATCAAATTCCGACCCAGATATCAAAAACTCCACCTCCAGTCAAACTTCTCAAAAACCTTCAAATTTTTATCTTTAGCCAAATGACTCCAAAATGACCTACGGACCTCCGAATTCACTTCCGATCGTGCCCCCAAATCCAGAATTATCATATGGAGCTAGTCACAGTGTTGGAATCCCAAACGGACATTGATAACACTAAAATACACTTGAATCCAAACTTATGAAATTTCTTCTAAAATGCTAACTTTCACAATAGGCACCGAAACGCTCCCGGGTTATCCAAAACCCAATCCGGGCATACACCCAAGTGCAAAATCATCATGCGAACCTGTTGGAACCTTCAAATTCTGATTCTGAGGTCGTTTACTCAAAATTCCAATCCTAGTTCATTCTTTCAACTTTAAGCTTCCGAAACAAGAATTCTCCTTCCAAATAAACTCTGGACTTCCCAAAATTCAATTCCGACCACACGTACAAGTCACAATACCTGAAATGAAGCTGCTCATGGCCTCATACTGCTGAATGGCATGTTAGGTCCCAAAACGACCGATCTGGTTGTTACACTATCCGAGTTATGTAATTAATCACTTCAATACTAATATTATTCCAAAGCCTTCCTCATATCTGGGTGTGTCAGAGTTCCCTAAGGACCTCAAGGCTCACACCTAGATTTGCATAACCAAATAGAATGAGTGCAGTGTGGAAGGGCCAGCTTTTATGTGTCCAAGTTCAGAGAGAGCTCAAGGGTCCCTAGGCAAGGCTCACACAAAAGGGGCAAAAACTACATTCTAAGAGTAGGTGTGAGTGCTTGACATAGTTTGAAAAGAGTTTGTTTAAAAGCTAGGTTGAAAGTAATCAGAAATAGAGGTGATTGAAAGTAGTTGTGGCAGTAATAAAATGCAAACTCCCAAGATGGGATCACATACAGGATCATACTCATACAAATGGGTCAAGAGGTTAGGGACACACATACATTTGACTATGAACACATAACCCCATTAAGGGTCTTAGGACTAGTTGGACATGCACAACAATGGCTGATACTGGCATGATCACAGGCTAGTCAGAAAACACAAGCACATTGAAGGGATAAGGACTTGGGATGGCAAATACATAGTAAGTGACTGACAGAGTATTCTTTGAAACAAGCATAGGGGGATGGATTAATCTAGAGGGGAAAGGGAATATTATAGCATGCTGGTGATGCATCTTAACAGAACCACAATGAGGAGTAGACCAAAAATGAAAAAAGTTGAAACAAAAAAGGCAGTATGTTGTTGTTAGAGTTTTGAAATTAAACTAGGACATCCCAGTCAAAGAAGCAAAGTGAAGAAAAGAAAAGTAAGCAAGATTTCACAGTCTAGCCTTGGCTTTCAGCCGGCTAGACAAAGCAGCACAAATAGTAATAGAAAAAGAAAGAGTTTTGAGTGTGTAAGTGTGTGTTCTAAACTCAATTCTTCATGTGTTTAAAGAAAAAATGGTAGAGTATTTATAGCTTCGAAAACGAGCAGAAATTAAGGTAATAAGTAAAGTCTTAACACAAATATGGAAATAATCAGAATCAGAATCAATTAACACAAGTACTTCCCTTTAATCAAGTATGTACTGCTTAATGGATACTAACAGAGATAGTTAAGGAAAGAAAAATAATTTGAGGAAGATTGATTTCTGGCCATATAAGGGATAGTAAAATATAGAGTAATAAATCTAGTCTAGGTACAGAATATATTTCATTGGGGAAAGGATTCAGCAGGGTAAAACATCACAGCAAATGAAAGGAATCAATCAATTTTAAATAAAATGAGTGTAATCAGGGTTTATAAAAAAAACCTTGTAATTAAACCGTCACTTAAGGCAATCAAGATTAATCAAGAAGTGGTCATGATTCTGCACTTCATTATATAAGTAGAAAGGAATGAACAGGCGTATTAGGCTTGTAGGGTCAATCATATTGACAAAGAAGCAACACAAATATATAGTAGTAGCTGGAGTATGCTATGATTCAGTAGTGAAAGAAATATTCTCGGAGCACAGTAGTCAACAAAGTCAAGTAGTCAAATAGAATCAGAGGTAAAAAAAACCATAGTTACAAGTAAAGGAGATCAACACATAGAAAATACAAAAAGTGTTTAAACACATATCAATAAGTGAACAAAACATTTATAAGGAATTAGGTTTTGATAGAGCTAAGCTGAATAAGTATGAACTCAGAATCAGATAAGACAAACAAGAAAAAAGGATTCAAACACAAAGAACTTAATCGAACCAAACTTGCGTATAAAATAAACAAAGAGAGTTTCAGAAACCCAGATAGAACCAAAACACTTAGGGGTTTTAACATGATGAACCAAATAGCAGAGAAACATGGACAAACTGTTTAAACATAGTAAAATCATAAAACCCACTGAAAATCGGAGAAAAGTTTAGGAAACCAATTTGAAAAATAAAGTGTTACATTGAAAGAATATCGGAGAACCTTTGAAAAACTACTAAGAAGTTCATAACAAGAATAAATCTAAGATAGATCTGAAAGAAAATTGAAAGATCTTGATAGTTAGGGTTTCAGAGAATTCGGGAAAGTGAGAAAAGACTTTCAAAAGTTACCGATCTTGCCGGAAAAGCCATGGATCCGACTTGAACGGTCATGGATGGCCGGAAAAAGACTAACGATAGAGCTTGAGCAGGGTCTGGACCAGATCTCTACGAGATCTTCCAAGAATCGCGAAAATAGGTAACCAATAGACATAGGAGACGAGTACACGCCTCAAACCGCCATGGGAGTACATGGACTAGGTGGGGATTGAAGGGAATTAGGGTAGATTTGGGTGGCGGCGGCGAGAATTTAGGTGATGTTGCAGAGAGAGTTTTAGAGAAAGGGATTCAAGGGCAGCGGGTGGTGAGAAATGATTTAGGTTTAGGGGTCGTTTGGGTTAAAAATGGTAAGGGTAAATAGTGGTCGTTGATCTGAAAGATCAATGGCCTAGACTAAAAAAGGTAGGTGGGGATCCAGGTTTGGGTTGGTTTTAAAAGAGTTAGGGTTGGGTAAAAATTAAAATTGGGCTGGGGAATTGGGAATTAATTTGGGGTTAAATTGGAAGCCAATTTTTTCCTTTTTAATTTATAAAAAATAGTAAATAATTTCTGAAAATAAATTGAAAAATACTAAAATGATTTTCAACACATAATAAACTATTTAAAAATACCAGGATAAATTTTATAAATATAAAATATAATTAAACCTTAAAAATGGATAATATTGCAATTATGTGCAATTTAGCTTTAAAAATAATAAATAAATTTGTAAAAATATGTAAAAATAATTTTAGCCATATTTTGTTATAAATATGAAAATCCAATAGATAAATTACCCAAATAATAATTTTGGACATAATTATTGAGATTTTATGGATGAATAAAGGGAAAAAATCAATTTAAAAACATTAAAAATTGTGGAAAAAATAATAAAATGCTTGGACATGTTTAAATATTCGTATATATACTATTTTGAAATTATTTTTCATATTGATAATATATAGCAAAAATTGGGTATCAACAGCTGCCCCTCTTTACCCGGGAAGGATGAAAGAGTTTTCGGGTAAAGAAATGATGGCCAATTTTGACCTAGCAAAATTATTTTGGAAGATTCAGGCCGCACCCCAGCTTTTGAGCTGTCTACATATCCCTGGTATTATAGAAATCATGCTATATATTGTTTAGGATTCACTGGCAGAGATGTGCCGATAAAGATATTTCAAAAACGGACGCAATATCTAAGGCTGGGTGAGTGGACGGTCTACGAGAATGGTTAGGTTTGATATAGCTGCAGGCAATGGAGCGGAACCTCTCCCATCGGGATGGCTGGTACTTTCCAGTTTATCTGCAAATAAGCAAAACAAGCGTATATTATGCGTAAATTTATACATGATGCAAATCCCGGGTGGACCATGAATATTGTCTTTGGATGGTTAGGATGACGTCTTTAGACCATGATGTCCTGGGCCATGAAGCATATAATAAAGGATTCACAGGCCATGAAATGACGTTCTCGGGCAATGAGGATGGTGCCTCCGAACCATGATGCCTTTAAATGATGATATGCAAAAGATTGAAAGAAAATCCTCGGGCGATGACATAGTGTTCTCGTGGTATGAAGATTGTACCTCCGAACAATGACGCCTTTGGATGAGTTGGTGATATTTCAACCCATGAAGGATGCAGTAGCATGTGGCGATCTTTCAGCCATGCAAATTTAGTATGTGGCGATCTTTCAGCCATGCAAATGTAGTGTGAGGCGATCTTTCAACCGTGCAATATGGCAATCTTTCAGCCGTGCAATGTAGTATGTTGCAATCTTTTAGCCGTGCAATGTGGTAATCTTTCAACTGTGCAAATGGTGATCTTTCAGCCGTGCGAATGTAATATGTGGCGATCTTTCAGCCGTGCAAATATAGATGGAGATAGCGTTTAACCTCGGAAGGCAAAATAGTAGACTTATGCAAGTTGGAAGGCAGAATGGTAGCCTTATACAAGTTGGAAGGCAGAATAGAGGTAGAGCTTAACCTCGAAAGGCAGAATAGTAGCCTTATCCAAGTTGGAAGGCAGAATGGTAGCCTTATGCAATGCGGATGCAGATAGAGGTAGAGCTTAACCTCGGAAAGCAGAATAGTAGCCTTATGCAATGCAAATGCAGATAAAGGTAGAGCTTAACCTCGGAAGGTAGAATAGTAGCCTTATGCAATGTAGATGTAGATAGAGTTATATTTTAACCTCGGAAGGCAGAATAGTAGTGTTATGCAAGTTGGAAGGCAGAATGGTAACCTTATGCAAGTTGGAAGGCAGAATGGTAGCCTTATGCAATGCAGATGCAGATAGAGGTAGAGTTTAACCTCGGAAGGAAGAATAGTAGCCTTATGTAAGTTGGAAGGCAGAATGGTAGCCTTATGCAAAAAATAAGATAACAAATGATAGTAGAGTTTTCTTAGCTAATATCATATTGCGGCATTGCGATTACTGGGAGCATTGTGACATACGGGACATCACTAGTGCGCAAATAGCAAATATTGGCAAGTGTAACAATGAAGAGAGTAATATTCTTGAACAACGTTTGTTCCATGAGTGTGCAGTATGTATGTAAGGCCCCGTAAAATTTTGTGCTCAAAACCTAGTAGTTCGTAGTGCCAAGTTCGAATACGTGTTAGGAATGTGTAGAATTCTTCGTGGCGAGCAAGCTCGCCGCGGTACGGACCCTTGGTATTGATCCAAGCTCTTAAAAAATCAGGAATCAAAAATTTTCGAGAAAATTGCCATTATGCGGTCAAGAATGCGGTCGCAGATCAGGTATGCGGACCGCATTTCTACCGCAGAGTTAACCAGTGAGTAAGTCGAAATTGAAGTCGAGAATGCAGTCTATTATGCGATCACATAATCAATATGTGGACCACATAATCGTCGCATAAATTCCTCAAGGATTTGTGTAGCTCAATTCTGCGGTGCATTATGCGACCGCAGAATAGAAATGCGGACCGCATTTCTGTCGCAAACCCAGGCAGAGAAGTCAGATTTTCGGAGCACTTTTGCGGTCCATTATGCGGACCGCATTTCCACTATGCGATCGCAGAGTGCTACCGCAGACCCGACTCGACTCCAGATTTTCTAATTTTTTAACCCGATCTCTTCTTCAATAAAACACCCGAACCCCTTATTTTACACCCCCCGAACACAAAAACAGAGAATGACGACGTAAGTTGTCAATGAATTCGAGTCGAGTTTGTTCCCGGCCGTCGAGTTTACTGGTTTGAGGTTCTGGTTGATAGCTCGTTTATGGTTTGTTCTTTTCTTTTGGAGCTTCGTATTCATTGTATGCAGCGGAGAAAGAAAATGTCGTAATAAAGGTCCGATTTTACTCCTTATACTTTGAATATGATAGTATTACATATGATTTTGTGCCAGATCTGTTTGAGTTGAAATTAAATGGCGTTAGTAAAGTACTTCATGTTGTTGATTTGTTAGTAATTTAAAAATGCAGCATCTGTAGAGTTAGCATGCTTAGAATATCTTGCATTGAAATGATATGAATATTTAGTGATAAATCTTGATGCATCTTAGTTTTTCTTATCCTTTTGGATTTCACATTTCATAATTATGTTGTTTTCCTAAGAAGGATTCATAAGGCATAGGTCAAAAGTAATAGTTGGGCCATTATTGGTTAAACTTGCTTCTGTTGTACGTTCACTTGGCTTAATTAATTGAATATGAAGATATAATACATTTCTGGACTATGGCTCGTTAGTCAAGGCATTTGGTATGTTTGTTTCTCCTTGAAAATCAGAAATCGGATTAGGTTTAAAATAGTGCGGTTCTTTAGTTTCAGGCAAGTTTGTTAAATGAGTTGATGGGCCAAGTTAACTCACTCATGTCATAGCTTAAAATCATAAATCTAAATAGCATATCTTCCTAAATAAGAGAATTCCATAACATGTAATCTTGGGGATCTTGAATGCGTTAGAATTCTTTAAGCGTGCTCTTAATTAATGATTAATGGTGATTAGGGACACGTTCGCGTAACATGACCATGATCCTAATTTAATTTGGAATATGCATTCGCGCAACTTCGATCATTCTTTTTCTTAATAATAATACGGGTTTTTGGTCCTTACAAGCTAGGTAGCATATTTGAATTAGGAGGTTTTCCTCTTGTTCAAGTGTGGACCTGAGTTTGAAGCTCGAATTCCGCGAAAGGTTTTCTAATAATAGTAACTAATAATGCTAATTAATTAGGGCCCTTTTAGAGACAAATCTTTAATAGAAAAATCGTAGTTTGTTTTAGGTTGGCCTTTAAAAGATAAAATGAGGTGTGATGCGCCAAATAAAATCACAAATTGCGTGGCCATCTTTAATTACTTTATTAAAATATTTAGAATTCGGGACGTGCCATTTAGCGAATTTTCATGGCCTCCCGCAAAATTAATAACACGTTAGTCACTTTAAGCGCGTTTTTAATAATTTTACCTTCTTAAATACGGGTGTGCATTTCATGCGACCCAAATCCAAATCCCAAAAATGTTGAATAAGAATGTGTCGAGGATCCGGGTGCATTTCATGTGACGTGATCCAAAAGCACGTTCTTAATCGGCGTTCACTTTCTTAATAAAATAACTAAAGCGGTAAATAATTCTAAAATTGCATAATAGGATAACATGAATTAAAATCAATTTTTAGCCAAATATAGCAGTTGAGCGACCGTTCTAGAACTACGGAACTCGGTAGTGCCTAACACCTTCTCCCGCGTTAACAGAATTCCGTATCCGAATTTCTGGTTCGCGACTGTAATACAGAGTCAAATCCTTTCCTCGATTCGGGATTCAAAACGGTGACTTGGGACATCATAAATATCCCAAGTGGCGACTCTGAATAAATAATAATAAATCCCATTTCGACTGTCCTTTAATTGGAAAAACTCCTTTTTATTATACCCTTCCCCGGGGTGTAGTAAAGCCGGAAAAAGGAGGTGTGACAGCTCTAGAAACTCTGCTGGGAAAAAGGACCCAGAACGTTTGTTCAGGGTTCAGAATTCGAGCTCAGTTAAATTGTTATATTTGGCTTTATCTTATTTTGTTATATGTTTGGGCTTAATGTGCTAAATGCTTTACCACTTTGATATTTGGTGAACTGTATATAAACTGTTACGAAACCTATCTTCTTTCTGAGTCTTCTACATCATGGAGAAGGGTGCACTTCGTGTAGCTTCTCTTCTGTTAGAGTCTTTTTCCCAAATATAGAATGAGGTTTGGATAAGTTGCAAAGCCGGGCGAGCTTCTGTATCCCCGGTACACTGCCTCCCCCTCGGCTCGAGTTGTCTGCTCGGGTAAGCCAGATCTAGAACAATAAACCTAGGGTTTAAGCCTAGTTGAACAATAAACTCATGTCGGATCCCTAGTAGGACGCTTATTTGCATCACGTGCATTTTTGACTTAAAGGGACTCAACACGGGGGTTGGGTCCGTCTAGGACAGGTGACCCGAATTTAAATGACCATCCTGATGCATATTACGTGCTACTTGCATTTATTTGCTCAGCTCCACATGTTGACCGGCTTGTATATCATGAGTGAAAAATTGTGAAAAATAGCAGTGTTAGGACTAAGGGAGGATAACCATTTATTGTGAAAAAACCTGATAGTACCAAAATGCTGCCGGATTTTTAAAAAAATTGAAAAAATGGAAAAAGGAAAAAAGAAAAAAAATATATTTGAAAAAAAAAAATTTTTGGTCAAAAATAGTTTTGATTTTGGCCAATCGGCCCGAACTACGTTGGTTTGATTCTCACCAAGTGTGAGATACGTAGGCAACCCTTAACAGGTCCAACCACACATTTTGCAAAAAAATAGCCAAAAATGTCAAAATTTTGATTTTTGTCGGGTGATGTTATTCTTGATTAAAATAAGCCGAATGTCCCTCAAAAGAACACCGGAAGGCTGTTTTTGCAAGAATAGCCACTTTGAATAATTTGCGGGCACATCTTTGAAATATCCCTTGCGGAAATGTTGAAAAGTCGTATCCGCAAAATTAAGTTTGGGTCATCTATCAACTTTACAAAAAAATAACTACTCTGCTAAATAAGCCATTCATGGCCGATTTTTGTTAAAATAGCCACAATTGGCATTAAAACTTTCTCAGTCTTGTGCTCGCTTGTGGCGATGCTGAATGATGCTCCATGGGCCCCAGGATGAGAAATTTTTAAGTTTATTTTCTTAAACAAAATTTTGTAAAAAAATAGCCACTTGTCAAAATAAGCCATTACATGGCAGGTTTTTGCTAAAATAGCCACAATTGGCATTGAAACCTTCTCAGTCTTGCGGAAACCTGTGGCGATGCCGAGTGATGCCCCACGGGCCCCAGGATGTGAAGTTTTGATGTAATCTTGATCCAGTTTTAATCATCGAGTTTTTAGTTGGAGTCGGCTTCTGTAGTTTCCTTTCAAGAAAAACAAAATTTGAAAATCCCAAAAAATATCTCTTTATTTTTGCATTAATTTGCAAGAACTACGCACGGTCTGATTCATGCGGGGTCATGATACGTAGGCAATCTCCATAAGATTCGACCACAATCAAAATAAAAAAAAAGAAGCAAAAGAAAAAAAATGGAAAGAAAAATTGAAAAAAAAACGAAAAGATGTTGATTAATAATGAGGACCGACTCAATCAATTCTAACAAGTTTTGTTTTGAATTGTGAAGAAAGTTGAGGTGGTTGGTTGGAAACACAAGATCCAAGGAAAATGATAACTGACATCGAAGCTATTACGAGTGCTGAAGAGACTCAGGGTCAGAGGGTTCAACAAGGGTCTATTGTGGTTGAGGAAAATAGAAAACTAAAATAACAAATGACCAAAATGCGTCAAGCCTGGGCCAATGGCCAGGGACAACCTTGTCATGAATCATTATTTGCTACACAGCAAGAACACTATCACTCTCCCGAGTACCACTCGTACTCGTTTGATCTTCCTGCAAACATCGAGAAGCCTACCCAAAAGAGGGTATAGGAAGAAATAGCCCAAAGAGTGAAAAGATTAGAACAATAGCTGAAAAACACGTAAGTAATGACATGTCAAAAGAGTGTTGCCTTCAGAGATCTATGCATGTTCCCCGATGTCCACTTGCCGCCTGGTTTCAAGGTTCCCAAATTT
>MU726549.1:0-19329 GCA_026770625.1 Nicotiana glauca | reverse complement strand
ACTCATAGATAGGAATCTTGTAACTCGTAGCTGATAGGCTTAGTTAGTCTTTTTCAATTTTGATGTAATAACGGGACAGCGGACCGGAGCCTCGGACGGAACCCCAGCTCTTTGTAAGCACGTGATTTTTGCCCTACATGAAAATAACTCCTAAAAATAGACCAAAATAATTTTAATTGATTTTTTGGTGTTTTTATTTATTTAGTTGCATTTCATGCATTTTTAATATTTTTAAAATCATAGAAAAATCATTAAAAAAATGTCACATTTTTATTTCATGCTACCTTAGGTTCAATTTGCATTTAGGAATTAATTACATTGAGCTAATTGTGCTATTAATCCAAAATAAAAAAAAATAATCATTTTTACATAGTTATATAATTAGCTTAATTTTACAATTTGAATTAATTTAGGAATTTAGTTTAGGTTTTTAATTAATTAAAGAAAGAAAAGAACAACAAAAAGAAGAGGGAAGTGAAAAGGCTTGGTCTTAAATTCAAATTGGCCAAACATTTGAAAAGCCTAAAATATTTTCCCCCCAAAACCTTCCCCAAAATATTTTCCCCCCAAAACCTTCCCCAAAATATTTTTCTCCCAAAACTACTCCCCACTCCATCACTATAAATACACACACAATATACACTACTAAAAAAAAGGGAAAAAAGAAAAAAAAAATCAACGCCTGGAGAGAGATGAAAGAGGGGGCTAATACTTGAACTCTTTGGAGTCATCTTCTCCAACTAATCAAAAACCAAAATGACCCCCCCTGTTAATCATAGGCTACACGCCTAAGTTTCATCTCCTTCCGAAAAATAACAGAGCAAGAGCTGTTGTAAATCCAAACCAAACGACCTCCATTGAGACATCTTCTTCTTCAGAGAGCCATGAAAGGACCTTAAGAGGAGCCCCGTCGTTTCTTCGCCATTAACGACCCCTCATCGTCTTCTCCAAACGACCAACTCTCTTCTACTGGAACAAATACAGAGAACCATCGTTGAACTCCAAACGACCCCTGACCTCTTTAATACCATCTTCATTTGCTTCTACTTCTTCATTGTCCCTTCACCATGCCGAAAAAACTCCAGCTGGCGACGACTATTTTCAGTCCAAAACTAGAGCAACAATAGTGAGGAATAGTTTCTGCTTTTTCTTCTCATTCTTTGGTTATCATTGAAAAACATCTGCGTTACAGTTAAAGTTGAATTCCGTTAAAGCCCGTTTGTAGTCGCTAGCGTCGAGTTGGTTCCGTTCAGTTCCGATTGAGATTCCGGTGCTGCTATGTTTTTATGTTCGAGTACACGGCTTTTAGTCTAACGTCGAAGCAGTGTTGTGAATGAAGCTGTGTTTCATCGGAAGTTCAGGTTCATATTTTTCGATTAAGTACTTATAAGCTGTTACTTATAATCATGTTTGAGAGTGTCAGTTCTTAAGCTCATACTTAGTATGCTTTGGTGCAATTGTTTTGGTTCCATTTACTGATGCTTGGAGTGCTTCTGTTTTGTTGGCTTCTTATCGTACTGTCCCAAGTTATAGTATAGTTTTAGATTAAGTGCTTTACTTATAAATTATTCCAAGTTATAGTATTTAGTGCAATTTATTTTCTTTCATGCAACTGATCGAATTCAGTTCTTGGATTACTCATACTTGGATTGTTTCCATTTTCTTGGTTTCTTATACTATTTTAATTGTTCCAAGTTATAGTATAGTGGTTTGTAAGAATTAAATATCTGTTTGAAGCTGGAAATCCAATTCATTTTTGTTTTCTGTAATTTCCATGGCTATTAGCGATTGCTTGTTCAAGCTGTTGTTAAGCAGCCTTCTCATGGATCCAAATATTATAACTACCTGTTTCCAAATGCTTTGCTTTAAGAAGTTAAATTTTATAATCAATGGCCTCACAATAATTCTATAACTCGTGGCACTCAAAAGTTTAGTTCAAACATCCTTTGAAATTAGAATTGAGGTGCACCAAGCCCAACCAAAAATGACAATTGCATGGCCCTCATCTTATTTAATCCTGAATTGATCCTTAGATTCCGAGGCGTGCCATTTAGCAAATTCCATGGCCCTCGCAAAGTGCAAACGCATAGTAACTTTAGGCGCGTTAGTTTAATAATATTACTTTCCTAAATGCGGGTGCACATTTATGTGACCCAAATCTAAATCTCAACGAAGTCGAAATGTATCAAAAGCCACGGGTGCACTGGTGCGACGTGGTTCGAGATACACTTTCACGACATTGAAATTCTTATTAAAAAATAAATAATAAAAGCGGGCTATTAATAAAAGGCGCATAAAATAGAACATGTATTGAAATCAGATAAAATTAAATATAGCAGTTGAGCGACCGTGCTAGAACCACGGAATCCGGGAATGTCTAACACCTTCTCCCGGGTTAACAGAATTCCTCACTCGGATTTCTGATACGCGGACTGTCAACAGAGTCATATTTTTCCTCGGTTCGGGATTCAACCGGTGACTTGGGACACCATTAATCTCTCAAGTGGAGACTCTGAATATTAATAATAAATCCCGTTCCAATTGTCACTTCAAGTTGGAAATAACTCCCTTATTATACCCTTCACGGGGTGTAAGTAGGAAAAAGGAGGTGTGACAGCTCTGGCGACTCTGCTGGGGACACAAACCTAGAACTTCGGTTCAGGGTTTAAGAATTCGAGCTTAGAATAATTGTTGTGTTTGGCTTTATTTTCCTACATGTTCCATGCCTAATGTGCAAAATGTGCCTTTTACCGATTTGATATTATCTGAACTGTATATAAACTGTGCCGAAAACCCTTCTTTTCTCACCTCCAAGGGTGTGCTTACTGGTTGAGACTCCCTATTCTGTTAGTGTCAATACCTTGAAATAAGAAAGAGGCCGCACAAGTTACTAAGACGAATGGCCTTTTGGTTCTCAGTACGTAGCCCCCTCCTCGGCTCGAGCTGTCCGCTCGGGTATATAGTCTAGAACAAATACCCAGGTTTTGAGCCTAGAATAACCTGACTCCATGTCGGATCCCTAGTAGGAGCGCTTATCTGCATCGCATACATATGACTTAGGGGACTCAACACAGGGGTTGGGTCCGTCTAGGACAGGTAACCGGATATGATACGACCACCAGGATGCATTTTACGAGTTGCATTTATTTGTCTCGGGCCTGCATGCTGACCGGCTTTTGAACGTCGAGAATTTTGCGAAATTGAGAAAAAGAGAAAAAAAAAAGAGAAATAGAAGTGTAAAGAAATTATTTTTTAAAAAAATCGATAACCAAATGTTGTCGAAACTCTGCTGAAAAAAATGAAAAAATGAATGAAAAAATAATACAAATGTTTTGTTTTTAATAGTTTATTTTACTAAAAGCAAAGGAAAAATATAAAAAGAGTCCTTATTTTAGTTTGGAAAAGTAGGTTGTTTATTTGTTTGTTGAAAATGAAAAAAAGAAGTCGTTATTTTGTCTTGTTTTCAAAAAATAGAAAAAGGAAAAATAGTTTGTCTTGCCATAAAAAATGAAAATGAAAAAAAGAATATTGCTTTGAAAGTAGTTTTGTTATTTGCTTTTGAAATGCCAAAAATTAAAAAAAAAAAAAGTCTTGTTTGCAAAAATAGCTAGTTTATTTTCCCGAACTACGCTGGTTTGATTCTCACCGGATGTGAGATACATAGGCAACCCTCATCGGGTCCAACCACCCCTTTACAAAAATAGCCAAAAAATGTCAAATTTTAATTTTTGTTATAAATAAGTCGGGTGACGCCATTCTTGTTTAAAAATAAGCCGAATGTCCCCAAAAAGGGCGCCGAAAGGCTGTTTTTACAAGAACAGCCACCCTGAATCATTTTAAAACGGTTTGCGGGCACAACCTTAAAATCTCCTTCTCGGAAGTGTTGAAAGACCGTATCCTCAAAATCATGTTTTGTCTTCTTAAACAATATTTTTCAAAAATAGCCACTTTGTCAAAATAAGTCATTACATGGCCAGTTGTTGTTAAAAAATAGTCTCAGTTGACATTGAAACCTTCTCAGTCTTGTGGAGGCCTGTGGCGATGCCGAGTGATGCCCCACGGGTCCCAGGATGTGAAGTTTTGATGTACTCTTGATCCAGTTTTAATCATCGAGTTTGTAGTTGGAGTCGGTTTCTGTAGTTTTCCTTCAAGAAAAACAAAATTTGAAAATCCCAAAAACTATCTCTTTATTTTTGCATTAATTTGCAAGAACTACGCTCGGTCTGATTCATGCGGGGTCATGATACGTAGGCAATCCACATAGGATTCGACCATAACCAAAAGAAAAAAAAAAAAGAAAAGCCACATAAAAGGCAAAAAGAAAAGAAAATAGCGGAAAACAAAGAAAGAAAAGGAAAAATCAATGCCTTAATACTAACATGGTGGTTTCATTTTGTCATTCTAGAAAGGTGGTTGGTTTGTGGTTTCCAAAGTGGTAATTCTTCTTGACAACAAAAGGCAATGGAAAACAACAATAGAATTGATGTGGTTAGTACCGGTACCCGACAACAGGTGAATGAACGGAATAATGGGTTGAGTGAAGAGGTGCGGATGTTGAGACAACACATGGCAGATATGTATCAAGCCTGGATGACTAGGAAGGCACCACCCCTGCCACCACCAATGTCTCCTGTCATGTCCACAACCCCTAACAATGAATATGGGAAGAGCCCTCGGGATGAGCTTCATACCGGAAATAAAAAGGTCACTGGAAAAGTAGGGCGAGATAAAATAGTCATAAAGCCGAAAGAACAATCCTTAAAGAACATACAAGGAATGGGAGACCTTGGTAACATGTCCTACAAAGAATCTTCTGTGTCCCCCGACATTCGCCTTCCCGCGGGATTCAAAGTGCCAAAATTTAACTTGTACGATGGGAATGGAGATCCGGTAACTCACCTGAGGGTTTATTGCGATGAAATAAAAAGTGTTGGGGATAAAGATGATTTGTTAATGGCATACTTCAGTAAGAGCTTGATTTGGGAAGCTTTAGAATGGCATAATTGTTAGGATGTTGGCAAATGGCTTACATTGAGTGACATGGATCAAGATTTTGTGCGACATTTTCAGTACAATAAAGACATTGTCCCAAATTGCTCCTCCCCATTTCAGAAGGAAAAGAAACCCAAGGGGAGTTTTAAGGATTTTTGACTCAAGTGGAATGAACAGGTTACTCGGGATGGTCTTGCCATTGACGGAAAAAATGTTGTTGAGCCCCATCCACAACAAGGTCCGGTATTGTTCTTGCTAAACCTGTTCAACTTCAACACCAACCCCAAAAATATCCCTCGAACAGCACCCGATCTTTTGTCCAACCATCAGGTCATAACCGCCACCAACAACAGGATCCAGCGGGCACTCTTGCTAAACACTTTAAGCCTCAATATCAACCACGCAGATATCCATGTCATCCTCCTCACGACTACTTCTCTCCACAGAACCCCCAAAATCGTACATCACCTTCCCGGTACCCCAACCACAACACACCACCATATTTTCCACATCCACAAATGTCTTGCCCACACCCACAAGCCTACCGAAACCCTCCTGGTTCAGGTCTTCGGCCCAATCAAGCATTTAAGAACAAGAGGTTGTAGAGAAAGAAAACATTCACTCCATTGGGAGAATCATACGTCAGTTTGTTCCAGAGGCTAAGGAAATTGGACATGTTGAAGCCGATTAAGATAAAAGCGCCGAACCCTCTTCCAAAGAAATTTGATCCTTCTCAAAGGTGCGCATACTGCTCAGGTGCCCCGGGGCACGACATAGAGAAATGTTGGAATCTGAAGAATGCAATTCAAAAGCTTATTGATACAGGCGACATTGTCGTGCCATGTCCAAATGCAGTAAACATGTGCCAAAGTCCAACTCCAGTGCATAATGAGACGCATATGGTGGGAATGATTGATCGTAAGAATGAGCCGGCAAAGGAAACCCAGAAGCAGTTTGCTCAAAATAACGTGATAAAGACTTGTGAAAATTCCAGCAATCTTGGTATGAAATTCAGTGGCTAAGACGCCTTGCTTGGTAATTGGGAAGACACTCCAGAGTGGAGTTTTGGTGGTTTATTTTGGTGTCATTTCTGTTGTCCGGGTTATCTCAAGGTTGTAATCCGGACATTGTCTTGGGAGTCAAACCCTTCTATCTTTCCACTTTGCTTTGTTTAGTAATAATAGCTTGTTTAGTGCCGTCTAGGTTTGTAATTCTAGTCTAGTCTGTTCGTTTTGTTGTTTCAACTATTTTCACCATCAGTCTAATACAATTCTCTATTTCCTGACATTTCTAGTCATTTTACAATTCTTTTTACGCTGACTTTGGTGACATGACATGCACACATAATTCTCGGCCTGGTTTTTAAAAAGTCAGTTTAGCAATGAAAAAATGTAAAAATGTAAGGGCACTCGAAAGAAATAAGAACATATTGGAATATTTGAAGCCTGAATCAAGTCAAACTGGAGGCAAATAGAATATAAGAAACTCTGTAGAAAGGCATCATACCTCATCGGTTTAAAGTCGAAGGCAAGAATGCCCCAAGTCTAAAGGGACTATTCATGGCACCGAAATTATTGTCCAATGGTGCTAGGAATCGACAAATACAGAAGGCAAATATGTGAATCAATCAAAAGGTGTTTTAACTGTGTAGTTTGTGCTTGGTATGTTTTGCAGATTGAAATGACGAAGGCGTTTTATTCTACTATCTAAACACTTTATCCCTTGTTATCCCTTTGAGCCTTATTATATTTTCTTTCGTATCCCTCTTTCGGAATCAACAACAAAACTCAAGAACCCGAGCAGGGAAAGTAAATGGAGAAACAAGAGAAAACAGTGGGAAAAGAAAAGAAACGAAAGAGAAGAAAAGAAAAAAAAAGAAAAAAAAAGATAAAAAAGGGAAGAGAAAAGAAAAAAAAAGCAAAACGAGAAAAAAAAAGAAATGAAAAGAAGGAAAAGAAAAGTGGAAGAAAAGAAAGATCGCAACAACAAATGTAGTTTCCTAAACTACGTTTGACTTGATCCCGAAGGGTACGTAGGTAGCCTTACTGAGGTTCAGTCACAACAGAAGAAAAATCCAAGAATCCCCAAGAAGGAAACTGGGGCAGAAGTTATGGTTGTTGCAAGAAATATGATTCTGAAAGTTGTAATTCTTTAACCCATGTTGAATTATCTTGAGCCTTTATACCCTTCTTTCCAAACCCATCCAAAATCCACATTACGGTCCAAAGAAAGACCTTCCGATCAATCTTTAAGAAATGCCGAGTCAAGCGAAAAAAGGTGAATCATCAGGGGCAACACTCCAGTCCAAACAAAGGAAAATGAAGAATTAGAGAGTCATGATGATGAGAACCACCACGGGAACCTAAGATGAGAGAAATCAAAATGATAGAGTCTTATAGGTGAAAACCTTTACGGGCATCGTAAGGCGACAGTGAGTTGAGAAAAAGAACTAAATGAGAGAGTCTTGATGGTGAAAACCCTCCGGGCACCACAAGTCGAATAAGGACAGCAAATAAAATTGGATAAGAGGAGCATTGAAGCCCAATTTCACAGCAAAAAGGTACAACAAGAGCTGAACATCAAGTTTGATTGACAGAATGTCTACAGGTGTATGTCATGGTCAGTAGAGTTGGTATCCTCATTTGATAGGTTTCTACTTCATAGTTTTCCCTTTAGGATTCATCTTTTTCTTTTTCCGTCACTCCGTTCCTCTATCTTGTTCATTTCCCCTTTCTGAGTCTTTTCGGTTATAACAAGTGAGAAATGATTTCAAAATTTGCCACCAGCTTTTCAATTGCACAAAATGGGGGCAAAAGTCAGGAAAAACAACAAGAGCATTGAGCTGGTAATAATCAATATGCTTTGGGGTGAGGCACAAGGATTGGTTAAAGTCAGTACAGAAACAATGCGACAAACAGAGGGTATAAGGTTTTGAATATGTGTGTTCTGTGATAAGGATGACAGCGGAAGTGGCCGGAAACAAGCGGGGTTTTCAAATGGAAATGAAAGTTATCGGCAAGTAAGGGAGCAACAGCCTGGCCATCAGATAAGCCAGGAAACAACAACATACTGTGAGGGGCAATGGACGTAATTTGGGAATTCAAGCAAGACTCAAAGGTCAGGAATATGCCAGTTCACGAGCAATGATCCAAAAAGAAGATATTGGACCTGAACGGGGAAAAAGGATATTTCGATGACACAGATAATGGGGAAAGTGGTTAATCAGTAAACATGCAGGATCTTCAAGAAGAATTAGTTGTCATAGAAAATATATGGGCTCAGATAAGAAGACTAGAAGTCGTCAAGAAGGGCGAAAGTTATCAACCAAGTTTCAAAAGATGGTCGGAAAACGCAAAGCATGGAAATTAGAATAGAAAGCCATCCCAGCGGGAGTACCACAACCAACCACCGCATTTTAAACTGACAGAATTTTCTTTGATTTTGAAACAGGGGCATGGAAATGTTATTGATGGCAGAAAGATATGCTACAGGAGGATTATCAAACTGGGACAGAAAATTTTCTGTCATGTTTTCTTGAAGTCGGGTATCCGTCTGAAGAACATGAAGGTCAATACAAGTGTTTTAAAAAGAGGAAAAGAGAGGGAAGTAGTTTTCAGGAAAGAAACACCAGTTTTAAGAAAAGTAATTTTCGGAGGATTGAAACACTAATTTTAGGGAAGTTGTTTTGTGAAGGAGGACAACACCAGTTTTTAGGGAAGTGGTTTTGTGAATAAGGACAACACCAGTTTTTAGGGAATTGGTTCTGAAGGAAGACAATTCAAGTTAGAAGGTAAATAAAACAAGTTTCGGAGGAAAATGGGTAATAGATAAAAATCTTAGTCTGTTGAATCTTTCACCTAAGATAAAAATCTTAGTCTGATGAATCTTTCACCTAAGATAAAGTCAGAAGTTGGAAAAAGAAAGGAAGGCATAATTTGGGAAAAAGAAAGTAAGGCATAATTTGTAAAAAGAAAGGAAGGCAGAATTTGAAAAAGAAAGAAAGGAAGTTTGAAATTGAAAGATTAAGGAAGTTTGGATTTGAAAAAATGGACATAGTCTGATGAATTATCGCGTAGAGTCAAAATCTCAGTCCGATAGATATTCCTCCTAAGATCACACAAAAAATGGACCTAGTCTGATGAATTATCTCCTAGAGTCAGAATCTTAGTCCGTTGAAACTTTCACCTAAGATGAAAATTTTAGTCTGATGAATTTTTCACCTAAGATAAAAATCTTAGTCTGTTGAATCTTTCTCCTAAGATGAAAATCTTAGTCTGATGAATTTTTCACCTAAGATAAAGGTAAAAATCTTAGTCTGTTGAAACTTTCTCCTAAGATAAGAAATTTAGTCTGATGAATTTTTCACCTAAGATAAAGGTAAAAATCTTAGTTTGTTGAATCTTTCCCCTAAGATGAAAAATCTTAGATCTGATGAATTTTTCACCTAAGATAAAGGTAAAAAGCTTAGTCTGTTGAAACTTTCACCTAAGATAAAATTTTAGTTAAATGATTTTACTCACAAAGGAAATACAATCCAAATTTTAGCCTTTAAAATTTGATATATGATAACATGATATGCCCAGTAAACAGACTGGAGCAGAAAATTTTTCTTTGTTTGTCTATTTTGTTGCAATCAGGAGCCTACCTAGAGAACAAGGGAATACTTTTCAAGCATCGCAAGCAGGAGCCCACCTGAAGAACAAGGGAATACCAAGTCAAATTTCGGAAGTCAGGAGCCCGCTTGTATAATAGAGATGAATACATTCAAGTTCAGCAGTTGAAGAAGGGAAAACATCTCATTTTACAATTCAAAACGGCAACTGGAGAGCAAGGGAAGACAACTCAAGTTTCAAGGGAAAACAGTGTCGACGGAAGACAATTCAAGTTTCAAGAGAAAGCAGTTTTGAAGGAAGATAGTTCAAGTTTCAAGGGAAAATGGTTCAAGGTGCCGAGCATGTTTGACCTCAAGGCACACAATTCGAGATAGCAGAAAGAATGAGTCTCAATCCAAAATAAAGAAAAGAAGAAAAAGAACAAAAAAGTGAGCTCCAAAATTCAGAAGCAGAAAAAGATGTGAACTGCTCAAGACGTGGTTGAAGTCATGAGCACTACATGTCTGGTCTTGATCCAAAAGATGAAGAAGATTGAACCAACACCTGCGGCTAACAAGCATCAAGATTCAGATCAGGGTCCGCATGAAGCACCAACCAATACTCAAGATCAAGCTTCAGAAGACTCATAGATAGGAATCTTGTAACTCGTTGCTGATAGACTTAGTTAGTCTTTTTCAATTTTGATGTAATAACGGGACAGCGGACCGGAGCCTCGGACGGAACCTCGGACGGAACCTCGGTATTTCAATACTCCCGAACTACACTGACCCGATTCTTGTTTAGCCCAGGATATGTAGGCAACCTCTGAAGCAAGGTTCGGTCAAATCTTCCAAAAAAATGCTTCTCATGGAGTTTCAAATGGGCAAAAATCCCTCACAGTGCTTACTTTATCTTTGCCCAAAAACTCTTCGTGTTTCCGAGCAAAGAGGGGCAGGTGTAAGCACATGATTTTTGCCCTACATGAAAATAACTCCTAAAAATAGACCAAAATAATTTTAATTTATTTTTAGGTGTTTTTCTTTATTTAGTTGCATTTCATGCATTTTTAATATTTTTAAAATCAAAGAAAAATCATTAAAAAAAAATGTCACATTTTAATTTCATGCTACCTTAGGTTCAATTTGCATTTAGGAATTAATTACATTGAGTTAATTGTGCTATTAATCAAAAATAAAAAAAATGATCATTTTTACATAGTTAGATAATTAGCTTAATTTTACAATTTAAATTAATTTAGGAATTTAGTTTAGGTTTTTAATTAATTAAAGAACGAAAAGAACAACAAAAGAAGAGGGAAGTGAAAAGGTTTGATCTTAAATTCAAATTGGCCAAACATTTGAAAAGCCTAAAATATTTTTCCCCCAAAATCTTCCCCAAAATATATTCCCCCAAAACCTTCCCCAAAATATTTTTCCACCAAAACTACTCCCCACCCCATCACTATAAATACACACACAATATACACTACTAAAAAAAAGGGAAAAAAGCAAAAAGAAAATCAACGCCTAGAGAGAGATGAAAGAGGGGGTTAATACTTGAACACTTTGGAGTCATCTTCTCCAACTAATCAAAAACCAAAACGACCCCCCTGTTAATCATAGGCTACACACCTAAGCTTCATCTCCTTTCGAAAAATAACAGAACAAGAGCTGTTGTAATTCCAAACCAAACGACCTCCAACGAGACATCTTCTTCTTCAGAGAGCCATGAAAGGACCTTAAGAGGAGCCCCGTCGTTTCTTCGCCATTAACAACCCCTCATCGTCTTCTCCAAACGACCAACTCTCTTCTACTGGAAATAATACAGAGAACCATCGTTGAACTCCAAACGACCCCTGACCTCTCTAATACCATCTTCATTTGCTTCTGCTTCTTCATTGTCCCTTCACCATGCCGGAAAAACTCCAGCTGCCGACGACTATTTTTAGTCCAAAACTAGAGCAACAATAGTGAGGAATAGTTTCTGCTTTTTCTTCTCGTTCTTTGGTTATCATTGAAAAACAGTTGTGTTACAGTTAAAGTTGAATTCCGTTAAAGCTCGTTTGTAGTCGCCAGTGTCGAGTTGGGTCCGTTCAGTTCCGTTTGAGATTCCGGTGCTGCTATGTTTTTATGTTCGAGTACGCGGCTGTTAGTCTAACGTCGAAGCAGTGTCGTGAATGAAGCTGTGTTTCATCGAAAGTTCAGCTTCATATTTTTCGATTAAGTACTTATAAGCTGTGTTACTTATAATCACGTCTGAGAGTGTTAGTTCTTAAGCTCATACTTAGTATGCTTTGGTGCAATTGTTTTGGTTCCATTTACTGATGCTTGGAGTGCTTCTGTTTTGTTGGCTTCTTATCGTACTGTCCCAAGTTATAGTATAGTTTTAGATTAAGTACTTTACTTATAAATTATTCCAAGTTATAGTATTTAGTGCAATTTATTTGCTTTCATGCAACTGACCGAATTCAGTTCTCGGATTACTCATACTTGGATTGTTTCCATTTTCTTGGTTTCTTATACTATTTTAATTGTTCCAAGTTATAGTAAAGTGGTTTGTAAGAATGAAATATCTGTTTGGAGCTGGAAATCCAATTCATTTTTGTTTTCTGTAATTTCCATGGCTATTAGCGATTGCTTGTTCAAGCTGTTGTTAAGCAGCCTTCTCGTGGATCCAAAGATTATAACTACCTGTTTCCAAATGCTTTGCTTTAAGAAGTTAAATTTTATAATCAATGGCCTCACAATAATTCTATAACTCGTGGCACTCAAAATTTTAGTTCAAACATCCTTTGAAATTAGAATTTAGGTGCACCAAGCCTAACCAAAAATGACAATTGCATGGCCCTCATCTTATTTAATCCTGAATTGATCTTTAGATTCCGAGGCGTGCCATTTAGCAAATTCCATGGCCCTCGCAAAGTGCAAACGCATAGTAACTTTAGGCTCATTAGTTTAATAATATTACTTTCCTAAATGCGGGTGCAAATTTATGCGACCCAAATCTAAATCTCAATGAAATCGAAATGTATCAAAAGCCACGGGTGCACTGGTGCGACGTGGTTCGAGATACACTTTCACGACATTGCAATCCTTATTAAAAAATAAATAATAAAGGCGGGCTATTAATAAAAGGCACATAAAATAGAACATGTATTGAAATCAGATAAAATTAAATACAGCAGTTGAGCGACTGTGCTAGAACTACGGAATCTGGGAATGCCTAACACCTTCTCCCGGGTTAACAGAATTCCTTACTCGGATTTCTGATTCGCGGACTGTTAACAGAGTCATATTTTTCCTCGGTTCCGGATTCAACCGGTGACTTGGGACACCATTAATCTCTCAAGTGGCGACTCTGAATATTAATAATAAATCCCGTTCCAATTGTCACTTCAAGTTGGAAATAACTCCCTTATTATACCCTTCACGGGGTGTAAGTAGGAAAAAGGAGGTGTGACACTCTTTACCTCGGCGAACTCCATCATCTCGCTCACTTCTGAACTACACCAGACCTGATTCCTTTATAGCCAAGGATATGTAGGCAACCTTTGAAGAAAGGTTCGGTTAGACAGTTTTTCAAAAAATGCTTCTTATGGAGTTTCAAATGGGCGAAAATCCCTTGCAGTGCTCACTTTATTTTAGCGCGAAAACCCTTCGTGTTTCCGAGCAAAGAGGGGCAGCTGTAAGCACGTGATTTTTGCCCTACATGAAGATAACTCCTAAAAATAGATCAAAATAATTTTTATTGATTTTTTAGGAACTTTCCTTTATTTAGTTGCATTTCATTCATCAATATTTTAAAATCAAAATAATAAATACCTAAAATATCTTGCATAGCATTTAGGTTTTATCGGAAGTCATTTGGTTTTCATAAAAATTAAAAGTCACAAAAATATTTTTACACCTTTTCCTTTAGATTGATTATTCTTTTCTAATTTAGGATTAAGTAGCTTTTTATAATTTTCGTAATTAGTATAATTTTAGATAATTTAGGATTTTTAATTAAAAAAAAAAGATAAAAGAAAAATTTGGAATAAAAAGAAGAATTGGAAGAACTTTCCCTCACATGAGACCTTCCCCAAAAAATATTCCCTCAAAAGACTTTTTCCCATATGAGACCTTCCCCCAAAATATTTTCCCCCCAAAAGACTTTCCCCCCAAAAGACCTTCCTCCAAAATATTTTCCCCCCAAAACTACTCCCCCACACAAGACCCTCCCTCCACATTGAATACACCCTAAAAAATTCAAATCAAGCAGCATGGAAGGGACCCCCCACTGTGATGCTCCTTCTTCAACCTAAAAAAAGACCCCAACCTTAAGTAACTAACGCCGGGAGAACCTAGAATCCGTAGAGATCATCAGTCGTTTTTCCTATCAAAGGGATACACCCTAAATCTCATCTTCTCCGTACAAAGGATCTAACTAAAATAGACCCCTAAACAAACGTGGAAAAATTCAGCTCAAACTGATCAACTTCCACACCTCATCGCAGCTCCGACGCTGCTTATTTTTCACCCCCGAACACAAAAACAGAGAACGACGACGTAAGTTGTCAATGAATTCGAGTCGAGTTTGTTCCCGGCCGTCGAGTTTGCTGGTTCGAGGTTCTGGTTGATAGCTCGTTTATGGTTTGTTCTTTTCTTTTGGAGCTTCGAATTCATTGTATGCAGCGGAGAAAGAAAATGCCGTAATAAAGGTCCGATTTTACTCCTTATACTTTGAATCTGATAGTATTACATATGATTTTGTGCCAGATCTATATGAGTTGAAATTAAATGGTGTTAGTAAAGTACTTCATGTTGTTGATTTGTTAGTAATTTAAAAATGCAGCATCTGTAGAGTTAGCATGCTTAGAATATCTTGCATTGAAATGATATGAATATTTAGTGATAAATCTTGATGCATCTTAGTTTTTCTTATCCTTTTGGATTTCACATTTCATAATTATGTTGTTTTCCTAAGAAGGATTCATAAGGCATAGGTCAAAAGTAATAGTTGGGCCATTATTGGTTAAACTTGCTTCTGTTGTACATTCACTTGGCTTAATTAATTGAATATGAAGATATAATATATTTCTGGACTATGACTCGTTAGTCAAGGCATTTGGTATGTTTGTTTCTCCTTGAAAATCAGAAATCGGATTAGGTTTAAAATAGTACGGTTCTTTAGTTTCAGGGAAGTTTGTTAAATGAGTTGATGGGCCAAGTTAAATCACTCATGTCATAGTTTAAAATCATAAATCTAAATAGCATATCTTCCTAAATAAGAGAATACCATAACATGTAATCTTGGGGATCTCGAATGCGTTAGAATTCTTTTAGCGTGCTCTTAATTAATTATTAATGGTTATTAGGGACACGTTCGCGTAACATGACCATGATCCTAATTTAATTTGGAATGTGCGTTCGCGCAACTTCGATCATTCTTTTTCTTAATAATAATACGGGTTTTGGGGCCTTCCAAGCAAGGTAGCATATTTGAATTAGGAGGTTTTCCTCTTGTTCAAGTGTGGACCTGAGTTTGAAGCTCGAATTCCGCGAAAGGTTTTCTAATAATAGTAACTTATGATGCTAATTAATTAGGACCCTTTTAGAGACAAATATTTACTATAAAAATCGTAGTTTGTTTTAGGCTGGCCTTTAAAATATAAAATGAGGTGTGATGTGCCAAATAAAATCACAAATTGCGTGGTCCTCTTTAATTACTTTATTAAAATATTTAGAATTCGGGATGTGCCATTTAGCGAATTTTCATGGCCTCCCGCAAAGTTAATAACGCGTTAGTCACTTTAAGCGCGTTTTTAATAATTTTACCTTCTTAAATACGGGTGTGCATTTCATGCGACCCAAATCGAAATCCCAAAAATGTTGAATAAGAATGTGTCGAGGATCCGGGTGCATTTCATGTGACGTGATCCAAAAGCATGTTCTTAATCGACGTTCACTTTCTTAATAAAATAACTAAAGTGGTAAATAATTCTAAAATTGCATAATAGGATAACATGTATTAAAATCAATTTTTAGCCAAATATAGCAGTTGAGCGACCGTGCTAGAACCACGGAACTCGGGAGTGCCTAACACCTTCTCCCGGGTTAACAGAATTCCTTATCCAGATTTCTGGTTCGCGACTGTAATACAGAGTCAAATCATTTCCTCGATTCGGGATTAAAATCGGTGACTTGGGACACCATAAATCTCCCAAGTGGCGACTCTGAATAAATAATAATAAATCCCGTTTTGACTGTCCTTTAATTGGAAAAACTCCTTTTTATTGTACCCTTCCCCGGGGTGTAGTAAAGCCGGAAAAAGGAGGTGTGACACCTAGTAGAGCCCTTCTTATCGGTATGTTGTCGACAACATCTATAAGTACGGGGCTACACGGGCATTTATGAAACTATCCTCTTCCTTGTTATTCCATATCGTGCAGTGAAGTGGAAAGTGGAAGTATTTATGTCTAACTCGTACTTTGTTCCAAAGGTTTCAGAAATGGCACCTAAGAAGAAAGCTAGACTCGGCCTTGGGACCGACGCTACCCCAAGTGTGGCCATGAATCATGTACCTAATGTCGTGGGCGAGCGTGACTCTCTGGCCTTGAATCTACCCGACCCATCAATTCCAGATCCAAGCATTCCTGTTCCAGCTGCGGCAGAGGGTGCCACCATCCCTCCCACCGATGCTCCTAATCCAGAGGCTGTTCCAGCTTCCGGTCCCAGGGTTTCTGATGGGGACCTTAGAGGAGCCATCGGTATGTTGACCCAGTTAGTGGCCGCCCAGGCCCAGAGATCTCATGATGCTCCTGTATCCTCCAACGGACAGGGAGATTCTGCCAGCTCCAGAGTCTACAAGTTTCTGCGATTGGCCCCTCCAGAGTTCTCAGGCACAGGCCCAGAGGCCGATCCGCAGGATTTCCTTGATGAGATGTACAAGCCCCTTCGAGTGATGAAGGCTACAGAGATAGAGGGGATTGAGTTGGCTTCATATAGGTTAAGGGGAGCGTCACGTTCGTGGTTCGAGATGTGGGAGGATTCCTGTGATGAGGGAAGACCTCCGGCGAGATGCGATGAGTTTTAGATGCATTTATGGACCACTTCTTGACTGCCGAGACAATGGCAACTCGCGCCGTTGAGTTCGACGTTCTCAAGCAGGGCAGCATAAGTGTTTGGGAGTACCATATGGAGTTTGTGAGGTTGTCCAAGTATGCTCCTCAGTTAGTGTCGACCATGGGTGCTCGAGTGTGGCGTTTCGTTCAAGGTCTTAGTCCTTTGGTAGTGAATGAGGCTGCTACAACGGCCTTGCACTCAGATATGAATTATGGAAAGATTGTAGGATTCACTCATGCCAGAGAGGCTAGGAAGTTGAAGATACGGGCAGAAAGGGAGAGTAGCAGCAGGGCCCGGTCAATGGGTCACTTAGGGAGACCAGTTCCAGGGAGAGGGTCATTAGGGCCATCCCAGTCATATGCTCAGTCCTCTACGAGTGCACCACCATCTATGCCCAGTTACCATTAGAGCAGTCACTCGAGACCAGGTTTAGACAGTAGTAGGTACCGTCAGTTCGTTCATCCAGGAGTGAGGTCCCAACGGCAGGGAAGAGCTACATGCCCCAAGTGTGGGAGGTGCCATACAGAGACTTGCTATTTGGATATCCTGGTATGTTATAGGTACGGGTTGAGAGGTCACATCCAGCGGGACTGCCGTGTGCCCAGTCAGGGTATGGGTCGGGGATCTGCCTAGTCATCCGGGTCTTTAGTTGCTACATCAACCGTGCATCCTCCATCTCCAGCAGGGCATGGTGCAGTTAGGGGTGGAGCTCGTGATAGGGGTGGACCTAGCCGGTTCTATACTTTAAGTGGTCGCCAGAGTGTTGAGGCTTCTCCAGATGTTGTTACAGGTATCTTGTCTGTTCAGGCCATTGATTGTTATGCTCTTATTGATCCGGGGTATTCTTTGTCTTATGTCACCCCATTCATTGCTTCAAGTTTTGGGATAGAACCCGAACAGCTTCATGAGTCGTTCTCTGTATCGACTCGTTGGTGATTTTATTACAGCCTCACGAGTTTATAGGAATTGTGTCGTCACGGTGTGTGGTCGTGTTACTACGACCAATCTTATCGAACTCAGAATGGTGGATTTTGATGTGATTATGGGAATGGACTGGCTTTATTCGTGCTTTGCTAAACTTGACTGCCGAAAAAGAGTAGTGAGACTCGAGTTCCACAATGAGTCGGTTATCGAGTGGAAGGGGAATGGTGTGGTACCTAAGGGTAGGTTTATTTCCTACCTTAAGGCTTGAAAGACAATTAAAAATAGATGTATCTATTATTTGGTCCGGGTGGCAGACACCATAACAGAAGTGTCTGTCCTCAATTCCGTGCTAGTTGTGAATGAGTTTCTTGACGTGTTTCCAGATGAGCTTCCAGGAATTCCACCAGATAGGGAGATTGATTTCTGGATTGATGTATTTCCAGATACTCAGCCAATATCAATTCCTCCATACAGAATGGCGCCACCAGAGTTAAGAGAGTTAAAGGAGCAGCTGAAGGATTTATTAGAGAAAGGGTTCATACGACCGAGTGTGTTCCCGTGAGGAGGGAAGACCTCCAGCGAGATGGTATGAGTTTTAGATGCATTTATGGACCACTTATTACCTGCCGAGACAATGGCAACTCGCGCCACTGAGTTCGACGTTCTCAAGTAGGGCAGCATAAGTGTTTGGGAGTACCACATGGAGTTTGTGAGGTTGTCCAAGTATGCTCCTCAGTTAGTGTCGACCATGGGTACTCGAGTGTGGCATTTCGTTCAGGGTCTTAATCCTTTGGTAGTGAATGAGGCTGCTACAGCGGCCTTGCACTCAGATATGAATTATGGAAAGATTGTAGGATTCGCTCATGCCACAGAGACTAGGAAGTTGAAGATACGGGAAGAAAGGGAGAGTAGCAGCAGGGCCCAGTCAATGGGTCACTCAAGGAGACCAGTTCCGGGGAGAGGGTCATCAAGGCCATCCCAGTCATATGCTCAATCCTCAGCGAGTGCACCGCCATATGTGCCCAATTACCAGCAGAGCAGTCACTCGATACCAGGTTCATACAGTAGGAGGTACCATCAGTTCGGTCATCCAGGAGTGAGGTCCCAGCGGCAGGGAAGAGCTACAGGCCCTAAGTGTGGGAGGTTCCATACAGAAACTTGCTATTTGGATATCCTGGTATGTTATAGGTGCGGGTTGAGAGGTCACATCCAGTAGGACTGCCGTGTGCCCAGTCAGGGTATGGGTAGGGGATCTGCCCAGTCATCCGGGTCTTCAGTTGCTACATCATCCGTGTGTCCTCAATCTCCCGCAGGGCATGGTGCAGTTAGGGGTGGAGCTTGTGATAGGGGTGGACCTAGTCGGTTCTATGCTTTAAGTGGTCGCCAGAGTGTTAAGGCTTCTCCAGATGTTGTTACAGGTATCATGTCTGTCAGGCCATTGATTGCTATGCTCTTATTGATCCGGGGTCCTCTTTGTCTTATGTCACCCCATTCATTGCTTCAAGTTTTGGGATAGAACCCGAACAGCTTCATGAGTCGTTCTCTGTATCGACTCCTGTTGGTGATTCTATTACAGCCTCGCGAGTTTATAGGAATTATGTCATCACGGTGTGTTGTGTTACTACGACCGATCTTATCGAGCTCTGTGAGCACGTGATTTTTGCCTTATATGAGAATTATTCCCAAAATTTCAAAAAAATATATAGTTTTGCATTGTG
>MDKF010396404.1:0-24237 GCA_026770625.1 Nicotiana glauca | reverse complement strand
ATATACAATGAAAAACTGGACAACAGCATCAACTTCAAATGACTTCATATAGATCAAAATAGTTCCAATTTCTCGTATCTGAGAACATACCTGGAATTCGAGTAAGAAACAAAAGAGAAAAGGTCAGCCACAACATAGCAGTAACAGCAACATATCAGTAAGGGTTTTGAATCAAATTTCTTCAATGAGTGACCGGAATCACAACAACAACATTCGATTTTGACCAAAAAAATGCTTTAATTTGAATGTAAACCTCTTCAAAAGTAAGACTAATGGATATGTGGATTCCAGTTAATCAAAACTGGATGAAACTTATCAAACTCAACAACTGAAGTCTGCAATCTATCCAAAATTCCTAATGGAACAGTTTTTATTTTGGCTTTCTACTGATTTGTGGATTATTTTTTTTTTTTTGGATTTTTTGAAAGAATTTTGATCTAGAGGGAGAAATTGGGATCTGAAATCTTAATTTCAGATCTGGAATTATGTAGATATTTTTTGGGGAATTTCTAGGGTTCTAAAACTTATGATTCAAGGCACTATTCATGCCTATTTATAGAAAATTTTAGGGTGTAACATCAGATTTTTATTTTGCCTATTAGTCCCTACTTTATTTCCATTTTAACCATCTATTTTTTGACTTGTACTACAAGTTACTACCTATATTTATTGAAAACTATACTAATTCCCCAATCTAGAAGATTCAATCCTATTATAATTCCTATATTGCCCTCACTTCATTCTGAAATTTACTGTTTTTAATAAACTTGCCATTTTTCTATGCCCAAACTACCTCTGAGGTTCCCTAATATTACTATCAGACTTACCCTTGCCCCTAAATTTATTACTCTGTGATTTTTATTCCAATTCACCTAAATACCTTTAATTAATCTCCAATTCTTAATCTAACTAGTAATTTTATCCAGCTATATCCAAACTTATCCTGAACCTATTTTATCAAAGCTAGGCAGTATTCTAAAGCTAATTAATCTTATCTAATATCGATTATTGGAATTCAAATTAAAACCAGAGCAATGTAAATTTGAAGGACAAATTACCCTATAGTATAGACTAACAACAAAATTATCGGACCATTATTAGACTAATCTAGTTAAATCCATCCATACTCAAAACAAATCATCCAAACAATGTTCAATTGAAATCCTAAGGCTAAAATAGATTTTGAATTAACTAAAACAAACAGATTAAACGGAAAATCAAAAATCAGAAGAGAAAAACACAGAGGCTTACTAATTAACATTCGAAGCAAAAATAACCCAAACAATCCTAACAAATAGCCCTAAGTTTACATTACAACATCATGGAGCTCATGAAACAAATATTAGTAATAAAGGAAAACGGAGAGATGAGAATGAAGTAACAAAACGAAGTAAATAGAAGAAAGAATAGAAAGAAATGAGAGGCGAGACGAATAGAGTATACATAAGAGGGGGAAATACCTAATAGTTAGACTTAAATCGACAAATCAAGATTGACGATGGAGTTTGATCAATTGGCGGCGGAGACGGCTATTTGACGACCTCCAATGGGACTCCATGGAAGATGATGACATATTTGTAACGGGGGCCTTAAGGCGGTGCGGGGGTATGCGTTTGGTGGCGTTCTATGGTGGCGCCGCCATCGGAGAATCCAAAGGCGGCGCTAGGGTTCCGGGGATTTGAAGAGTTGTGGTGGGATTCGGGGAGAGACGGCTAGTGATTAGAATAGAGGAGGAGATGAGGAGTGTTTTGGTATAGGTTTGGTTTGAAACGGAGACCTGCCGCCGCCGTGAGCGAATTCCGGCGGGCGACGGGTGGTGGTCTGTGGCGGGAACTGGTGACTATTTTGAGAGAATTATGTTTACATTATTTTGATATAACAGTGTAATGAATGAGGTAAGAAGACTTGGTCGTTTAAGGTTAGAGACAGACAAAACGACGTAGTTTAATACTAAAGCTACGTCGTTTTGGGCTAGGGGATAGGGCAGACCAGGTGTGGGGTGATTGGGCCTGGGGCGTGTGTTCTCTTTGGGCTGTCCTGGGTAGAATTATTGGGTTTGAAATAGCTTTTCTTTCAATTATTTTTCTCAAATTATTCTCTTTATTTGTTTCCTTCTTGTATAGATTTTTGTATTTTTATTATTATTTATTTTTTTATTTGCTTTTGTATTTCATTTTCATTCTTGTATTTTGTATTTTTTTACTTTGTATTTTTAGGATTGTTGTAAAAATTAAAACAAATCCTAATTAACTTCTAATATTATTGAAAAAATCAAAAAATGCAACAATTATCAATTAAAATGGCCTAGGACTATTATTTTGTAATTTTCTTTAAATTGTTCTAAAATGAATTAGTACCTACTTAATACTAAAATGTGAAATTAAATTCCTAAATGCAAATGCATATTTTTGTATTTTTATATGACTTAACATGCACAAATAATATGCAAACAATTAACACAAAATGACACCAAAATGCCCAAAAAATTGTAAAAATAGAGAAAAATTATTTAGTATGAATTTTATGGGAATAACTCATATATAGGGCAAAAATCACGTGCTCACACTCAATTGATGGTAGCCAGACCTCAAGTCTATCTTTGAAAATACCTTGGCACCCTAAAGCTAGTCGAACAAATCATCAATCTTTGGCAGTGGATACTTGTTCTTGATTGTAACTTTGTTCAATTGCCGGTAATCAATGCACATCCTCATCGAACTATCCTTTTTCTTCTCAAACAACACCTGTGCACCCCAAGGCGAAATGTTGGGTCTAATGGAACCCTTCCCAAGCAAATCCTACAACTGATCCTTTAACGTTTTCAACTATGGCGGGGCTATGCGATACAACGGGTTAGAAATGTGTTGAGTGCCCGGAGCCAGATCAATACAAAATTCGATGTCACTGTCGGGCGGCATACACGACAGGTCTGAAGGGAAAACCTTAGGAAACTCCCGAACAATGGGTATAGAAACAATAGAAGGGACCTCTGTGCTGGAGTCACAAACGTACGCCAAATAAGCCAAACACTCCTTCTCGACCATGTGTCGGGCCTTCACGTACGAAATAACACTGCGGATAGAATTAACAAGAGTCCCTCTCCACTCTAAACTAGGCTTACCCGGTAAAGTTAAGGTCACGGTCTTGGCATGGCAATCCAAGATAGCATGATACGGGGACAACCAATCCACCTCTAATATGACATCGAAGTCGACCATGTCTAAGAGTAACAAATCAACACGGGTCTCAAGACCCTCAAACACTAAAATAGAAGAGCGATGAACTCGGTCGACCACAATGGAATCACCCATCGGTGTAGACACATAAACAGGAATACTCAATGCATCGCTAGGCATAACCAGGTATGGGGCAAAATAAGATGACACATACGTATACGTAGACCTAGGGTCAAATAGCACTGAAGCATCTCTATCACAAACCAGAATAGTACCTGTAATGACTACATCTGAAGACTCAACCTCTGGCCTCGATGGGAGAGCATAACATCAGGGCTGGGCCCCACCTTCCTGAAGTGCCTCTCTGGGATGACCTGCTGCAGGCTGGCCTCTGCCCCTGGTGGCCTGAGCTCCACCTCTATGACCTCTACCTCCACCTCTAACACCTCTACCTCCACTTCTAGCTAGTTGGGCAGGCTGTGGAACCTTCGGTTCCTAAACCATGGCACGAGAGCCCTGATGCTGAGAACCACCCGGTGCTCGAGGGAAAAATCTAGCAATGTGACCTGGATCACCACAAATGTAGCAAGACCTCGGCTGCTGCGGCTGAGCACCCCTCAACCTCGGGCAAGCCCTCTTGATGTGACCATACTCACCACACTCGTAACATCCACGCAAATGTTGTAGCTGAGGAAACTGAGACTGACCATGTTGACCTGAATGACCACCTCAAAAACTCTAAAACTGTGGTGCACTGATGGGGGCTGGTGGTGTACTGTAAAGCTACTGATCAAAATAATGCGGCTAAGAACCACGACCACCTGAATTACTATGGGAGGCCTGGAGAGCCGACTAAAAGGGCCTGGGAGGATGGCCTCTACCATAAGAACCTCTACCTCTAGATGAGGTACCACTGAATCTGCCTGCATGACGGGGCCTCTTATCCGACCCATGACCACCTCACTTTGGTAGAACCATCTCGACTCTATGGCCCACAATGGCTGCCTCCTGAAACGTGATCTCACTCCGGGCCTGGGCCACTATACCCGGCTGACTGACCCACTGGAAGCAAACCCGCTTGATTGACACTCTCTATGAGGCTTACCAATCGGACTAGAGCATCCTAAAGAATTGGGTTGGCAATGAACCCATCTGGGACCTGAGCTGGGCCCACTGGGACTGCTGGGACAGGAACCTCTTCCTCAAAATCAACCTGAGGCTCCGCCACTAGGGCTGCTGCTAGGGACTCGGACTGCTGAGCGGTAGATGAAGAAGCACGTGTTCTCGCCATCTGTGAAAGAACAGAGTAGAAATTCAATCGGTGTTTGAGAAACAGGACTGCATGACAAGAAAGAACAAATGTGAAGTTTTTTCCTAACTCTGTAGCCTCTGGGGGATAAATATAGACGTCTCCTACCAATCCCTGAGACTCTACCAAGTTTGTCTTTGAGTTGTGAGACCTGTGCAACCTAGTGCTCTGATACCAACTTGTCACGATTTGGATTTCCCATCTTCGGGAGTCGTGATGGCGCCTACTAGTAGGAGCTAGGAAAGCCAAACTTAATCACTTTTCATTAAGCACTTATTTCTTTTCAATAATTAACAGCATTAAAATAAAGGCAACAGATTTAAATTCGTAAGCGGAAGTCTTAAATTTCAAATAACTGAATAAAATAGGGAATTCCCAACATGAATCTCTACCCAAGAACTGGAGTCGAATACTCACGAACATCTAAGAATACTAAATGCAAGGTCTGAATGAAACATCTCTATTTTGTCTCGGATACAATAAGATAAGAGTCAAGTATAAAAGATAGGGGATACGCCGGGCCAGCGGACGCCTGCAAGGCTACCTCGGTGTCTCGCTAGACAGGAAACCTGCACCCACGCTACTGAAGCTGCTGACCAAAACCTAGATCTGTGCGAAAGAGCATAGAGTGTAGCATCAGCACAATCGACCCCATGTGTTGGTAAGTGCCTAGCCTAACCTTCGCGAAGTAGTGATGAGGCTAGGAGCAGACTACCAAATAAACCTATGCAGTTCAAATATATGCATACAACGGAAAGAAATACAGGAAGTAACAGTCAATAATAGAAGGGGGAACATGTTAAGGGGAGGCAATAGTTACAATTAGGAAACCACGATATAAAGATAGAAGCATCCAAATAATTTATAGCGAGTCAAGTAACAAATAGTCCAAATAAAACACACTTGAATCAGCAATTGTTGCGGCGTTCAACCCTATCCTTAAATATCATTGTTGTGGCGTAAAACCTGATCCGTGAATATCATTTAGCATTGTTCTAGCGTGCAACCCGACCCTTAAATATCATTATTGCGGCGCGCAACCCGACCCATAAATATCATTGTTGCGGCGTGCAACCCGATCCATATGGATATTATTTATCATACTTGCGGTGTACAACCCGATCCATATCATTTATCACTGTTACGGCGTGCAACCTGATCCATATCATTTATCACTGTTGCGGCATGTAACCCGATCCATATCATTTATCACCGTTGCGGCGTGCAACCCGATCCATCTCATTTTTCACTGCTGCGGCGTGAAACCCGATCCATATCATTTATCACTGTTGCGGTGTGCAACCCGATCCACCAATATCATTCTCCCTCATCCAAACAACAATCACAAATACGGGGCAAAGAAGTAAACAAGCAATGGAAGAAAATCCCGGCAAGGGAATACAAAGAAGCAGTTAAATCCAGGCAAGAGAGAAGGTCAACTACCAGCAAAACGTCCCGGCAAGGGAATAACCCTTAAATCATCTCTTTCTTCTATTTCTTACTTTATAATTCACTTTATCATTTGAGCCAATGCTCCAGGGAATCAGATAATCATAATGTCTTTCATATGTTCTTTACATTATATAGGAATCCTCAATTGAGCATGGAAATTTCAAAAAATTATGATAATCACATTTTAAGGACTCGCGGTCATGCTAGACACCAATGTATAGATACTCATCACCATGCATATACACCGTACTCAACAATTAGCAAGTAGCAAAGAAGACTCAACTCCTATTCCCTCAAGCTAAGGTCAGACCAAACACTTACCTCAAACATCCACGGCCAAATCAATCCACAACAACCGCTTTTCCTCTCGAATTCGGTTCTAACTCAATCAAACTATACAATAATGATTCCATAGTATCAATATATTCTAAACAAATCAAACCCAATGCCAAAATATAGATTTCCAAGTTTTCTTCCCAAAATTCCAAAAATCGACCCCGAGCCTGCTTGGTCAAAACACAAGGTTCGGACCAAATTCATATCACCCATTCCCGCACGAGCCCGAATATATATTTTGTTTTCAAATTCGACCCCAAAACGAGGTCTAAATCAAGAAAAATTGAAAAGCCCTAGTTCTACCCATTTCCCACAATTTCCACCCTAAACTACATGATTTAAGCTTAGGAATTCAATAATTAATGATGGAAAATGAAGAAAACAAGTTGGAATTTACTAACCCAAGTGGTCTTGATGAAAGGGATCTTCAATGGATGCCTAAGGACCTCGGAGAAGATGAAACTCGTGTGATTTTATGAATGGTTCGCGACTACACTATTTTGGGAATTAAATATAACTCGGCAAAATTTGCCCTTCGCATTCGCGGGAAGAGGACCGCGTTCGCGAAGGGTAACTGGGTAGGGTACCGCATTCGCGATTGGGAGGTTGCGAACGCGAAGGAGAAAAGCTGCAAGGCTACGCGTTCACGAACCGTTGAATGCGAACGCGAAGAGGAAAATACTGGGGTCCCAAATTTTGCACCTCGTATGTAGATTCAGGTATTTCTGAACCCGGTAGCAGGTGTTGATTTCTCAAACGCGAAGTCATCAGAGTTAACAAGGTGGCTGCATAACATTCGCAACACCGGTTCCTTCCTCTCATTTCTATTACTGTATTTAGTACATTCTCGTACTCTTGTTGTATTCAGACCTTGATAGATGCTCATGACTAGTGATACCTCGATATCGGGCTTATATATTATTTCTGCAATATTCATGTAGACTTATATTATGAAATATTGTTTAATTAAAGGTTTAAAAAAATAACTCTTAAAGATTAAAGGGTTAATATGAGTGTTGTGTCGGCTGGCCTTGTCTTCACGAGAGGCGCCATCACGACCGGGTCGATTTGGGGTCGTGACAAGAGGAGGTGGTTGGTGATAGTTTAGGTTGATGATAGTGGTTCATGCTAGTAGCTAGTAGTGATTGGTAGTGGTGGTGATTATGATTGAGGATGGTGGTGGTGGTTGATTGTCACGACCCAAACCCCGCACTGGTCGTGATGGCACATCTCGTGAAGACAAGGCCAGCCAACTAACCCATCTTATCTTTTTAGAATAGTTAACATTAATAAGAAGCTCTAACATGATTAAATAACCACAGTCTATCAAAAGATCTCTTTAATAAGAGCAGAATAAAACCCAAACACAACCCAAATTGGGGTGTCACAAGTCACGAGCATCTATCAGAGTATAAATAAAACTACAAGACCTAAGATATACAAAGCCAGAATAATGAACCAAAAGAGAGAAAAATGGTGCTGCGAACGCAGGCAGTCACCTCGCTACTCCTATTGCTCTACCTCTGATCTGCCAAAACCCGCTAACGGGTGAACAAATACCTGCATCTGCACGCGGGGTGCAGGGATTAAAGTGAGTACTCCAACTCAGTGAGTAATAAGGGTAAATAATAACTGAGTTATAAGAAATCACGTAAAGCAAACCATCATGCTACATAGGAGCAGTGAAAAGCCCTTTGAGAGAAAAGCTGTAAAGCTGTAAAACTTTTAGAAATATCTTAGCTCAGTTTAAAACCTCTCTTGAAAATGACTTTTTCAATAGTTATGCAAATGAATTCAAAAAAAATAGTGCATATTAGCATAGAAGTCCGCCTCTCAAGAACCACACTCGGTTATCAGATAATACCAGAACAACAGGTGAATATTGCAAGAAGAAGAACAAACAACATATAATGGTAGACAAATGAAATAAGGTAAACACATCAAACAATACTGGTACCGCTGCAGCGTGCATCCCGCTCCACATATTATTGCGGCGTGCAGCCCGATCCATTTAACATCGACGACACTCACTGGGGGTGTGCAGACTCCGGGAGGGGCCCCTTACGGCCCAAGCGTAATATCAAGCCATCTCGTGGCATCAAATCTAGGCCCTCGGCCTCATATCAGTATCAGTATAACACTACTACGGCGTGCAACCCGATCCAAAGGTATCCTCACAATACAGGCCCTCGGCCTTACTCAATCAACAAAATCACATAAACCGCTCGGGCAACAATAAAGCATGATGCTCAGCCCAAAAATATATTTAGAAATATCATTTCGAGTGTTTAAGGCATAGTAAATTTGGCTGAGTTTTTAAAACAGTGGAAAACACATGAATGAGTTCAAATATATAATCAAAACAGTCCCCGAAGGGTTCAAATAGCTGGCCCGAAGCACAAATATGGCAATAAGTCCAAATTATGATAATAGCAAGTAGGGGTGTACATGAGGCGGTTTGGTTCGGTTATTTAATAAATCAAAATCAAACCAATTATGTCGTTTTACTAAATTCATAATCAAATCAAACCAACATAAATTCGGTTTTTTTGGTTTCGGTTTTATTCAGTTTTTTCGGTTTTTTGGTTTTTCGGTTTTTTTGATTTTCCTTTTTAGTTATATTATTCTTGAAAAAGAGATCAAATAAGCACCAATTATCTGCATGATTACTATTTTTCTTAATAATATATAAGGAATACCAATTATTCTTATAAATTATAATTCCAAGACCTTCCATAATAGAAAATGACAACAAACATGTGACAAAGCAAATCACTGTAAACTTGATAAACCTCAACACTAAAATAATCACCGAGAAAAATGACAAGCAGGAAGCTCGTGTGATGTGGGGGGAAGGGTTTCCAATATTTGGGGTTCTTTAATTTTGGAATTGGAACATAGGGAAGATATGGAATAATCTATTTTATTATTTTTTGTCTTATTTGGTTTTAGTTTGGGCTTGATATTTAGGCTATGTAGATAGAATCTACTTAGTGGATAGTGAATTTATAAGCCCACAAATAAATAATATCTCAAGACATTGAAAAATATAAAATAGTTTAGAAAATACTTCCAAATTAGATTTTAATGATTATTTTTTATGTATAAACTTTTTAAAATTTATTTATATATAATGTCGGTTTGGTTTAGATTCGGTTTGACTTATTTTTTGTTAGTGACAAACCAAACAAAGAGTGATCGGTTTTTTATTTTCCAACACCAAACCAACCAAACCAAACCACTAGTTAGTTTTTTTCTTCGGTTTGACTTGGTTCGTCGGTTCGGTTTGGCTTGATGGTTTGGCTTGTACACCCCTAATAGCAAGTAATTTTAGTCAAATACGCAGTAATTTTATCAATTGGGACGGACCAAGTCACAATCCCCAACGGTGCTCTACCCCACGCTCGCTATCCGGCATGCAAGTCACCTCAATATAGCACTACAATGTGCAAATTCGGGGTTTCAAACCCTCAGGATGTCATTTACAATCATTACTCACCTCGAACCGGCAAAATCTCTAGCTCCGATGCCTTTGCCCCTCAACTCGGCCTCCACGCGCGTCGAATATGACCAAAACCACAACGAATATGTCACAATAGGCTAAGGGAACATAACCCAATCGAAAAGAATCGAAAAACATCGAAAATCACAAAATTTGCAAAACCTGAACCCCAGGCCCACTTCTCGGAACTCAGAAATTTATACATCAATATGTTCCTTATCTCCTCATGAGTTCATACATACCAAGAACTCTCAAATCCGAGCTCAAATAGCCCTTCAAATTCCAATTTAAAATTTCAAAAACTCAAGCCCTAATTCTTCCAATTTTAGCCAAGTTTCCATGAATTTCAAGGTTAATTTCACATAATTTTCATGTTTTTAGTTCATAGGACTTACCTCCAATCAATCTCAGTTGAAACCCTATTCGATTTCTCCCAAAAGCTCTCATGGTCGATCAAAAATGGTGGAAATAAACCTTAGCTCGCGGAACAAAATGAGCTTTAAAAACCCTTCTCTAAACAGGTATTTTCGCACTTGCGATCATATCATCGCATCTGCGGTCACCGCTTCTGCGGTTTTTCTCTCCGCTTCTGCGGATATTCACTTTGACTAGGACCACTTCTGCGGTCAAGTTCCGCTTCTGCGACAACTGCTCCTACGGTTACACATCCGCACCTGCGGAATTTCTCAAAAGTGCGCGGACCGCTTCTGCGACCAATGTCCGCACCTGCGCACACCGCACCTGCGGATTTAGTCCGCTTCTGTGAAAATCCCCCAAATGGAATAAGTCTGCATCTATGATCCCCTCTTTGCATCTACGGAACTGCATCTGCTGCCCCTTATCTGCAGATGCAGAAATACCAGATATCAGCAAATCTTCATAAATCACCAAGTCCAAAATCATCCCGATGGCCATTTGAATTCACCCCGAGGCCCCCGGGACCTCTACCAAAAGTGCCAACCCATCCTAAAACACCTTTCAAACTTGCTCCAATCATCAAAACACCACAAACAACACCAAAATATTAAATTACATCTGATTCAAGCCTAAGTTCTTCTAAAACTTCCGAAACACGCATTTGATAAAAAATCCAACCAAATCACCTCCGAATAACCTGAAATTTTGCACATACATCCCAAATCACCTAACGAAGCTACAGCAACTCTCAGAATTCCATTTCCACCCTCGAATCAAAATCTCATCTATCAACCAGAATTCGCCAAAATACTAACTTCGCCAATTCAAGCCTAATTCTACACTGGACCTCCAAAATCACTTCCGATCACACTCCTAGTCAAAAATCATCCCCCGAAGCTAACCGAATCGTCGAAATCCACATGTAAGCCCTCTAACTCATAGGTCAACATCGGGTTGACTTTTTCAAAACAAGCCTTCCTTAAAGAGATTAAATGTCCCATTTCCTTCCAAAAATATACACAATTAACTCGTTCACACAAGACACTGATAATGAGGCATAACGAAGTAGGAAATGGGGGAAACTGAGCGGTTTTCATGAGACGACGGGTCAGGTCGTCACATCCTCCCCAACTTAAATAAACGCTCGTCCTTGAGCGTACCCAGAGTTATTCTAGAAGCCAACCAATAGCTAAATGACCTTACCATGCATATACCTGGGGGTGATCCCCCGTTACCCTATATCACATAGGTCTAGTTACACATTGTCACTGCAATTTCATAATCCAATCTAGCCCATAAACCTTAGAACCATATTTCACCTTCCGAAATCATATACAAGATCAGGACCTTACATCTCTATTTAGAATAAGCCTGAACCAGTTGTAATAACTCATACCTGCAACCTTAGGTGCAATTATATGATATACCACATAACTCAAGCACATGCAACAACAACCAATTACCGATAGAAATTGGAGATAATCTATCTCACAATCTATAAGGAATTTGGAGATAATCCAAAAATTAAAGTTGTAGCCCTTTGTGTCTAGTGTTCAGAAAAGTAAACCATTTAGCATTTGGATTTGTGTATACAATGTTATGTCTAGTACAATACAGGCTGTCCGAAAAGATAAAGAAAAAATTTGTGTTGCAGGGGGGCTGACTTTGGCAGCTTATATCTCGAAATATATAAAAAGTTGGGAGATAACCAAAATATAAAAGTTGTAGATCTTGGTGTGTAATTTTTAGAAAGTTAAATCATTTATCATTTGTAATTTTGAATAAAATGTTATGACAATATACTAGTGGCTGCCTGAGAAGAGTTTGGAAATGGGTTTTGAGAATTTTGTTCATCGCGAACTCGATGGGAGGCCCGTGAACGCGCAGAAGGATCGCCTGGCCAGTGTATAAGTTTGAAAAAATGGTTTTGGCTTATTTCATCTCATTTCCTTCATGGGAGATGACTTAGGGGTGATTTTGGAGCTCCATCTCCATCATCTATGTCAAGGTAAGTCATTCCCACCTATTGTAAGTTAAGTACTTGGATTATATATAGATGTTAACATGGAAATTCATAACAATTAGTAAAAAATGGAGGTTTTGGTAGAAAACCTAAAAATTGGCATTTTTAGATTTTGACCACGAATTTGGGCATGGACTTGAGAATAAATTATATATTTGAGTTCGTGATATTATAGGTAATGTTTATCTTCGAAATTATTTGAAATTCGGACACGTGGGCCCGAGGGTTGATTTTATTGACTTTTCGAGCACAATTGGGAATTATTGTAAATTGGATTATAATAAATATTGGAGTATATATCGATGGATTTGCACATTTATTGACATCGTTGGCCATCGGTTTGAGTTGTTGGAAAGGCTTGGGAACCATCTATTGAACTTCGGAGAGATGTAAGTCTTCTTTCTAACCTTGTAAGAGGGAATTAACCCCATATGTGGACTAAATTAATGGGTGCTTCTAATTGTGGGGGCTATGTATGTACGAGGTGACGAGATCCATACATAGCTACTTGCTATGCCTATGTCCGGGTAGTTTTAGGTTGCCTCATGCCTTGTTGATATTATTATTTGATTTATGGTTATTGTTTGTCTTGAGAAGAAGCGAGATTGCGGTTGCTTATTGATTTTCTTAAAAAGAGTCGAAATTGAGGAATTTGAGATTTTAAAAGTTTTCATTTGAACTTTGTATTTTTGAAAAGAATTGAGCAATATTATAATGTCTTAAAAAAATCTATGTGTAGCCGCGTCGCTATTACTTCTCGCAAGCGAGGTAAATTTCCACTACTCTCATGAGAGTGAGTCATTCACCTCGGTCGGTTAAAAGATGAATCTATGGTTCATATCGTTCGATCCTCGACAGTGCACAATTTAAATATTTATGTTGGATCGAGAAGTATGACCTCAGCTTGATTTGCACATAATTTAATTTCTTGATTTGGAATTTATAATAATTAATATTTCTTCATTGGCCTAAGATAAAAAATGATAAATGACAACAAATAAATTTGGAAATTTTTTAATGATAAAAGAATTGGATACTTACTACATGATATTGAGCTTACAGCCATTTTATGATATCCACGCTTAATTATACCATCAATATTTTATTTATAGACCATAGTAAGTGTCAGAATCGACCTATCGTCACTACTTTTTCGAGGTTACACTGGATACTTACTGGGTATGCGTTGCTTATGTACTCATACTATACTTGCTGCACATTTTGTTGTGCACGCACATATATACTTAGTGTCCTTGGGGGCGCAACGACATGGCTAATGCGGGGACTTAGATGAGCTGCATTCCATATTACGACCCACAACTAGATGTGAGCACATGATTTTTTCCCTATATGAATTATTCCCAAAAATTCAAACAAAATAATTTCCTTCATTATTTTACAATTTTGTGGATTTTTATGACATTTTATGTTAATTGGTTGCATTTTATTTGTGCATTTTAATTCATATAAAAAATATAAAAATACTCTTGGCATTTGTTTAGGATTTAATTTCATATTTTAGGGTTAATTAGTAGTTAGAACCGCTTAAAAATAAAGAAAATTACAAAAATGGTCTTTTTGCATTGTTAGTTTTAATTTGTCTTAATTGGTGTTTAATTAGGAATTAGGGTATTTGGGAATTGAATAATATTTTTAGAAGTAAATTAGGTTTTATTTTTAATTTAGCACTTCATAAAATCAGGAAAATATAAATAATGAATAAAATAAATAAAATAAAAAAGGGAAAGAAAAGAAAATAATTTGAAATTTAAAAGGAAAAGGGTGGTCTCAATAAAATGCTTAAAATTGGGCCAAAGTGGCTTAGCCCAAACAACCCCCCCCCCCCCCCCCCCCCCCCGTAACGCCGTCGTCTCCGCTGGCTCCGCCCTAACTCCGCCGTCGGAAATCGCCCATGGCGGCAGAGAACGACCAAACGCCCCCAAAATCACACCACAGATGCTCCTCAGCCTCCCCTTTCCATATCCACCGTCAACTTCGTTCAAATACCACCCAAACTGTTCAAATCTTAGAAACCCTAATTGCCCTCCCCACCTCCGGCGGCGGCTCTGCCACCTATACCATACCAAATTTATACTCCACAACCCCCAGGCCACTCTAAGACCTATTCTCTTGTTTAATGCATAAAAATCCATACCGAAGTCCTTCAATTTCACATCTAGGATCCGAATTTTCTAGGTCATGGCCAAATTCATCCGCACAAGCATCCTTGGCTTGTCACTGGTCCATACAAGAGCGTTTGAGTCTAGTAGTGAGTTTCCCCCTATTCTTCATTTGTTTTGTTTCTTTCTTCCTCTGTTCTCCTTCTTTGCTTCCTGTGATTTGTTCTTGTTTTGGTAATTGTTGTTAATTAGTTTAATTTTTGAGTGAATGCATTTGATATAGATATTAATTCATTAAGTTTTTTTTGTTTATTTTTGTTTTGATTTTTAGGGTTCCTTATATGCTTCAATAATGGCTCTATAGTTTAATTCTGTTTCATTTTTTTTAATCCAGTGTTGGTAGTTTAGATTTTAGTCTAATTTTGTGTCGAACCTGTTTTTGATTCATTAATCGATCTTGTTTGAAGCCCTGTTTGAATGTCAATCCCTTATGATTGTTGCTGGCTAATGTTAAGCCAGCGTAATTGATAATTGTCTTTAATAATCCCATAGTTTGATATTTAGTTTCAAATAATCCTTACGGTTAGTTTAGTTAACCCTAGTTAAATAATTGTTTGGATATAGCTGTACTAAACTAGTAATTTCAGCATCAGATCAAGGGCAATTTAGACACTTAAAATGGGACTTTGTTAGACTAGTAAATTTCAGAATAAAATAAGGGTAGCATAGTCATTCCATAAATAGAAAACCTGCTAGAATTTCCTAGAATCTTCTAGAATAGGGCTTTGGTTTGAATCTCGGTAACTTTAGGGTATAACTTGAGAAAGAAGTCAGGACTTTAGGACTATTTTGGGCAAAACTGAAAATAAAAAAGGGGGAAAATGGGTAAGGGCATCCAGAAGCTTCCTCCTTTTCTTGCCTATAAAAGGCAGGCTTATCTGCGTTGTTAAAGAAGTTTGAAAAACCCTAAAAATTTCCCCCAAAACCCTCTCTGAAAATATGAGCCTAAAATTTGAACTTCAAATCCAAAGAAGTTCAAAATCCTCTCTTAGATCTTAGATTCTGCCCAAAAATCCAAAAACAAACAGGAAATACTATAGAAAAACCAAAAAAAATACTATTCTCTTGCATTTCTAGGTTAATTTTGAAGTTTAGAAATTGATTCTCATCTCTCAGCATAATTTTCTAGTTGCTAAACTTTCAGAGGTCCTTTGAGCTTAAAATTCAACTTTTTTTGAGTATATTTGAGTTGTTGTGGGTTGTATATTGCTGAGATTGGTTCTGGTTTATGTGCAATTGCGTCTCTGGTGTTTTTTTTAAAACGAGTCCAACTTGATTACTGTTGCTGTGAACTACTGTGCCTACTGTTGCTGATCTCTTCATCCGGCTTATTTTGATCCAAATCTCAGGTACACTTCTGGCCTTGTAGAATATGCCAAGGATCAATGTAGAGTTGATTTGGTAGTCCGAGCAACAAATGGATGTTTGATTCATTTCTGAGCTGTTTCTTCCTCTCCCTTGTTTTTATTCAGTTCAAATGCATGGAATAATCTTGTAATTCGAATCCTATGTTGTTTGTATTAATTAGGATCGTTTGAAACTGCTTTATAATTAAATTGGACAGATTTTGAACTGCTGAAACTGTGAGTGATAAGTGTCATTTAGTATTAGTTCTGATTTTATCATTTTTCGAGTATGAAATTGATGTAGAGGTCATAGACGTGCATCTATATTCAGTAAATGAGTAATCAATGCTATTATAAGATGTTAACAAGAGCATCATTTGTAGTATATAATTCAGGAGTCATTATCAAGTTAAGTAGTAGGCTTTGTTGTTGCAATTGGTAATTAGCTTATATGTTGATTATATGGATTTGTTAACTATTTGAGCTTTAAGCAAGTCCAGAATTGATTTAATAGCCGGTGGCAAAACTTGAAGTACTACAACTGAACTAAGACCTTAAGTCATTCCAATTGAGCAATCAAATAGTCTTAGTAAGAAACCAGTAATTTAGCAATGTTTTATGTCCCATATGAATTGCGCCTCTTTGTGTTTACCAATTCCATAGGCTAACATCGAAGCCCATTGAATAGCGATCCCTCCTACCAATCCTAAGATGAGCATATTCACTATTGGGCTGGTGCTGAAGCCTAATGGACTGGCAGCCTCACGCTATGGGCTTGGGCCAATTTTTCGGAGTCCAAAAATGCTAGGGGATAAATTCCCTTAAATTCCTTAAGACTAATTCATAAAATTGGGTTCTCAAGTTAAGTGGCGGGTTTAAATTAAGAGGTCTATCTCTCTTGTTTGAATCCGGACTTGAGTTTGAAGCCCGAATTATTTTTTTAATATTAAGTAACTAGGATTTTTAGAGACAAATTTAAATAGAAAAATTGTAGTTTGCTTTAGGTTGGCCTTTTAATAATAAAATGAGATGAGTCTCGCCAAACAAAATATATAAATTGCGGGGCCCTCATTAAATGCTTATATCAAAATACTTAGAATCTGTGCATGCCGTTTAGTGAATTTCACGACCTCCCGCAAAGATAATAACACGCTAGCCACTTTAGGTGTGCTTTTAATAATTTTCCTTCTTAAATACGGGTGTGCATTTCATGCGACCCAAATTCAAATCCCAAAACATTGAATAAGAATGTGTCGAGGATCCGGGAGCATCTCATGTGACGTGATCCAAAAACACGTTCTTAAACGACGTTCACTTTCCTTAAAATTGATTAAAAGCGGTAAATAATTTTAAAATTGCACTATAGGTTTTAACATGCATTAAAATCAGATTTTAGCCAAATATAGCGGTTGAGCGACCGTGCTAGAACCACGGAACTCGGGAGTGCCTAACCCCTTCTCCCAGTTTAACAGAATTCCTTACCCGGATTTCTGGTTCGCGATTGTAATACAGAGTCAAACCCTTTCCTCGATTCTGGATTCAAACCGGTGGCTTGGGACACCATAAATCTCCCAAGTGGCAACTCTGAATCTTTTAATAAACGAATCCCATTTCGATTGTCCTTTAATTGTAAAAACTCCTTTTATTATACCTTTCGCGGGGTGTAGTAGCGAAAAGGGAGGTGTGACAGCTCTGGCGACTCTTCTGAGGACAAGAACCCAGAATTTCGGTTAAGGGTTCAATAATTTGAGCTCAGTTAAATTGTTATATTTGGCTTTATCTGATTTTTCTACATGTTCCATGCTATATGTGCTAAATGTTTTACCGCTTTGATATTTGTTGAATTGTGTATAAACTGTCGCGAATCCCTTCCTCTCTCTGAGTCTTCTACATCATGGAGAAGGGTGCACTTCGTGTAGCTTCTCTTCTATTTAGAGTCTTTCCCAATTTAGAACAAGGTTTGGATAAGTTCTTAAGATGGCTTAGATTTTGTATCGCCGGTATGCTACCTCCCCCTCAGCCCGAGTTGTCCGCTCAGGTAAGCCAGGTCTAGACCAATAAACCTAGGGTTTAAACCTAGAAGAACAATAACCTCATGCCGGATCCCTAGTAGGACGCTTGTTTTCATCATGTGCATTTGACTTAGGTACTCAACACAGGGGTTCGGTCCGTCTAGGACAGGTGACCTGAATTGAAATGACCATCCTGATGCATCTTACGTGCTACTTGCGCATTCATTTGCTTGGTTTTGCATGTGGACCGGCTTGTATATAATGAGTGAAAAATTGTGAAAAATAGTAGTGTTAGGACTAAGTAAGGGTAATCATTTGTTTGAAACAACCAATGCCTAAATAGTACCGAAATGCTGTCGGAATTTTGGAAAAAAGATAAAAGAGAAAATGCTTGAAAAATAGAAAGAAAATTGTTATTCAAAATAGCTTTGATTTTGGAAAATATGCCCGAACTACACTGATTTGATTCTCACTAGATGTGAGATACGTAGGCAACCCTTATCGGGTCCAACCACCCCTTTTGCAAAAACAGCCAAAAATACCAAAGTTTTAATTTTTATCCAATAGGTCAGATGACGCCATTCTTGTTTAAAAATAAATCGAATGTCCCCAAAAGGTGTTGGAAGGTTGTTTTTACAAGAACAGGCACCCTGAGTCATTTTAAAATGGTTTACGGGCACATCCTTAAAATCTCCCTTTCGGAAGTGCTGAAAGGCCATATTTGCAAAATTGAGTCTTTGTTTTCTTAAAAAAGAATTTTGACGGATAGCCACTCTTCATTTTTTTAAGTCAAAATAAGTCATTACATGGCCAGTTTTTTAAATAGCCACAGTTGACATTGAAGCCTTCTCAGTCATGCGCAGGCCTGCAGCGATGCCGAGTGATGCCCCGCGGGCCCCAGGATGCGAAGCTTTGATGCACATAACCTAGTAACTTCGTAGTCGGAGTTTTATTAATGGAAAATCATGGAAAAAAACAAAAGGGAAAGGTAAACAATGGAAAACATGAGGGAAGAGCAAGAGGTTAAAGCAAAGAATAAGCCTGACAAATAAAGAAAAACGAAAGCCGGAATGATGCAAGCAGTCGAGCAAATGCATAATAGAAACCGTTAACTGCTTAGGTGCATTCATTCCCAAAATGTGCGGTTATCTATTTGTTAATGCTCTAACCTCTAACAAAGTTGTTGTTGATGATGAGTCCAGGGAAGTGGTTAAGTTGACTAGCATTCTAGCAACCAATCCATATAACACCCGCTCTAAGGATACATCAAAAATGGTCAACCAAGAGCTAGATGCGAGCATTGTCGACCCGTCTAGGGAAGAAGAAGTAGTGGATGTCAACGGCATGAAAGAGGACATGTATAAATTGAAACAACAAATGGCTGAGATGTACCAGGCCTGGGAAAAGGGACACCTACTACCAGCCTATCCTGCTAACCCTACCTACATTCCACCGTTAGCTCAGTCACAAGATCCCCCCTACAATGAATTCCTCTCCGGCTTACCCTACCTACTAGCAATACTACGTAACTACTTCCCAAACACCATTACCTCCACCACCCAAACAAATTCCTTGCCCTCTACCACCAACTACTCCTGTGTTTGTGGCTCTTCCACCCACCGCAATGCACTGATCTTATAGTGAACCCCAGTTCCAAACCCAGGAAAACCACTATTACCTACCTAAACCCACCTTCAAACCTCCCGAACCATACTCTTACACTCCCTGTCTTGATCTCTCAGCTGAAGAGGAGAAGCCTCCCAAAAACCTTGAGCAGAAGGAGATGATACGAAAGGTGAAGAGCTTAGAGCAGTCATTCAGAAATATGCAGGGCTTCGGAGGACAAGTGAGCGTGGCCTATAAGGACTTGTGCTTATTTCCCGACGTCTAGTTACCTTCGGGATTCAAATTACCCAAGTTTGATATGTATGAAGGACATGGTGACCCGGTAGCCCATCTGAGGGGATTTCGTTGTAAGATGAGAGGAGTTGGGGGAAGGGATAAGTTATTAATGGCGTACTTTAGTCAAAGTCTCAGTGGTGTGGCCTTGGAATGATACACGCGGCAAGATCATGCTCGATGGTACACCTGGGATGATTTGGGCTAAGCATTTGCAGGTCACTTTCAATATAATCTTGAAATTGTCCAGGATCGTCTATCACTGACCAATATTGAGAAGAAGCTCAGGGAAAGCTTTAGAGAGTACGGTTTTCAGTGGAGAGAACATGCGGCAAGAGTCGATCCTCCAATGAAGGAAAGTGAGATGGTTGATTACTTCCTGAAGGCTTTGGAGCCTACCTACTATGGTCATCTGGTGTCAGCAGTGGGAAAACATTCAATGAGGTCGTGAAAATGGGAAGTATGGTGGAAGAGGGTCTCAAGTCCAACAAGATTATGAGTTATTCGGCAATCAAGGCAACTACCCACACTATCCAGAGAGGCACGTGAGGGGCATTGGGAAAGAAAAAGAAAGAAGATGTTATGGTAGTGGAATTAAGAGCTTGGTCCAGGGGTCCATCGCCATATTAGCACCAACCACGACCCCATCCCCAAACCTACCCACACACCCTATATGGCCCACCGTAACACTACTACCCACCTCATGTCCCCCATTTCTCTGCCCACCATGCTCAAACATATCCCCAGCCTCCTACCCATGCACAATGGCACACACCCACCCCATAAATTACTTACCTAACTCAAAGCACCTACCCACCCCCGAGAGCCTACAGAAACCCCCACTGGACCCAGTTTTCGACCTAACCCTATTTCCAAGAATGATAGGCTGCAGAAGAAGAAGACCTTCACTCCGTTGGGAGAATCTTACACCATATTATACCACAGATTGAAACAATTGGGCATGTTGAGTCCGATTGAACCCAAAGTGCCAAACCCTCCCCCAAGGAATTTGGACCACTCGGTGAGTTGCGAGTATTGCTCGGGTGCTCCGGGACACGACACAAAAAAATGTTGACATTTGAAAATGGCCATCCAGGAGCTCATTGATACCCGCCAAATTGAAGTGCGGGCTCGAGAGACACCTAACATCACTCAGAATCCATTGCCAACCCATCACGAGGCCCATATGATTGAATTAGTGCAAAAGGGAGAATATAAGAAGCCTTCACAAACCGTAATGATGATCAGGGCCAGTGAGGACAGGTCAACTGATAAACCAACCAGTGGGAGAGCATTGATCAAGGTAGAGGAGACAGTTAGCGTCCGTGGCGGTGATAAAGAACGAGCATTTGAGCAATGTTACAGTAAAAAAAGAACCGACTAAAGTGGTGGTGTCGGGGGCGGCTGTCAAGCCCGTTGTGATTGTAAAAGGGGCTCACACAGAGCTGGTTATCATCAAGCCAGTGGCTCAGTTACCAGTAGTCAGTGAAAAAGTCGTACCATGGAATTATGGCCGAGTGACTGTGATGTATAAGGGGAAGGAAGTTAAAAAACAAGTTTGTGAAACCCATGGGCTGACTCATTAAGGGAGATGTTTAGCCCCTAAAGAGCTGAGAAAAGCCAAAACAGCCAAAGATAATCCAGCATCAGTAAAAAGGGCCGTAACTAAAGAATAAGCAGAAGAGTTCTTGAAGAAAATGAAGACACAAGACTACTGTATTGTAGGATAGTTGAGAAAACCCCCGCACAGATCTAATTGCTATCATTATTGATCCATTCAGATGAGCACCGTCAGGCGTTGATGAAGATTTTGAATGAATCTCATGTTCCTGATAAGATCTTTGTGAATCATCTAGAGAAAATAGCAAATAAGATTTTCGAGGTCGACAGGGTTACATTTTCTGATGATGAGCTACTTTTGGAGGGCACTGAGCATAATAGAGCACTCTACCTCACGGTGAAATGTGAAGACTCTGTGGTCACCCGGGTGCTGATCGACAACAGGTCCAGCGCAAACATTTTCCCTCTCTCCACCCTGGAAAATTTAAAGGTGGATAGTAAGAGGATCAAGAAGAATAGCATTTGTGTATGAAGATTTGATGGAGGGGGAAAGGACACGGTTGGGGATATCGTGTTGGAACTAACAATAGGACTAGTTGAATTTACTATGGAGTTTTAGGTGCTCGACGTGGCTGTTTCTTACAATCTCTTATTAGGCCGACCTTGGATTCATGTAGCAAAAGCAGTGTCGTCTACCTTGTATCAGATGGTAAAATTCGAGTGGGATCTGCAGGAAATTGTGGTGTGTGGGGAAGATAGTTCGTGTAATACCATTATGCCTTTCGAAGAAGCTGAAGATGACAAAGGTCCATGGGTTTACCAAGTCTTAGACACAGTATCAGTTGAAAAGATCCCGGAAGGAGAGTGTATTCCTGTGCCTAGGGTAGCTGCTGTATCTGTCATGGTGGCTTCAGAAATCATAAAGAATGGATTCTTACATGGAGAAGTCTTGGGTGCTTCTTTGCAAGGCATCACACCGCCGGTATCTCTTCCTGGATACCTGGATACTTTGATTTAGGCTTCAAGCCCATTGTTGCTGACATAAGGCAAGCTACAAAGATGAAAAAGAGAGCATGGACCCTTCCAAAACCCATCCCCATCCTTTCCCGTTCCTTTGTCAGGCCTGGTGCCAAGAAGCACCCAACAACGGCGATGCCTAATTCTGTAGTGGTGGAACCCGACAAGGAGCTGATTGAGAGGTTTGAAAAGCTGTTTGACAAGGTAAATGTGTTTGAGGCAGGAAAAGGTCCAAGCAAGGCAGATGTGCATTTTTTAGGGCCCCGTGCAAAGCTTAATGATTCGGAAGCTACTCCTCTTCCTACCCGGAGGGAGTCTTGGTAGTTAGTTTTGATTTTCCTTTCAGTTTAATCTGGGTTATTTCCAAGGTTGTAATTCGGATGCTATGTTCCGTCCGTTTGGACGAGTTAAACCTTGTTATCTTACAATTTTAATGAAATGCAATTTCTTTCCTTTTTTTATTCCTGATAGCCTTTATTTTGTCTTTCTTTTCTTTATTGTACAATCCCTTTTATGCTGGTTTCACTGATATGTCATGCATGGGGAGTCTTCGGCCTAGTCTTGAATATCAATCTAACTCCGAAATAATAATACAAGAAATTGAGTGTGGTGACGAGGTAGAATATGATGATGAAGAAGCCTTTGAAAAAAATCAGTAAAGAATTAAGCCAATTTGAAGAAAAAACCAAACCTAATCTGAATGACACAGAGGAAATCAATTTAGGGGATCATGAGAATGTACAGGAAACCAAAATAAGTGTCCATTTGGAACCTCAGCTCAAAGAACAGATGATTAAAGCGTTGTTTGAGTACAAGGATGTTTTTGCATGGTCATATGACAATATGCTTGGTTTAAGAACCGATTTAGCGGTCCACAAGTTGCCCACCGACCCAACATGCCCTCCTGTCAAGTAGAAGCTGAGAAAATTTAAAATAGATATCAGTGTGAAAATCAAAGAAGAGGTCACCAAGCAGTTTGAGGCGAAGGTCATCCGGTTCACGCGGTATCCCACTTGGTTAGCCAATGTTGTGCATGTGCCAAAGAAGGATGGAAAGACCAGAGTGTGCATCGATTACCGTGATCTCAATAAGGCGAGTCCAAAAGACAATTTTCCACTGCCAAACATCCATATAATTATTGAAAATTGTGCCAAACATGATATTGGTTCCTTCGCGGATTGTTATGTGGGCTATCACCAGATTTTGATGGATGAGGAGGATGTGGAAAAGACGGCATTCATCACGCCTTGGGGAACGTACTGTTATAGGGTCAAGCCATTTGGGTTGAAGAACGCAGGGGCAACATACATAAGGGCGATGACCACCATGTTCCATAACATGATACAACGGGAAATTGAAGTCTATGTAGACGACGTGATCATAAAGTCGAGGAAGCAATGTAACCATGTCAAGGACCTGAGGAAGTTTTTCCAGAGGCTCCGCAGGTACAACCTCAAACTTAATCCAGCGAAGTGTGCATTTGGAGTCTCGTCTAGGAAGTTGTTGGGGTTTATGGTAAGTCGACACGGTATTGAGTTAGACCCGTCCAACATCAAAGCCATTCAGGAGTTGTCGCCGCCAAAGAACAAAAAAAGAGGTGATGAGTTTTCTCGGGAGGTTAAATTATATCAGCAGATTCATTGCCCAGCTCACAACAACTTGTCAGCCCATCTTTAAGCTGCTAAAGAAGGATGCTGCGATCAGATGGACCGATGAATGTCAGGAAGCATTTGACAAGATTAAGGAGTATTTGGCCAGTCCACATATGTTGGTCCCATCGGAGCCAGGAAGACCCTTGATCCTTTATCTGACAGTTTTGGATAACTCTTTTGGCTGTGTACTGGGGCAACATGACATCACAGGAAAGAAAGAGCAGGCGATTTATTACCTCAGCAATAAGTTCACATATTACGAGGTGAAGTATACTCAACTTGAGAGGACGTGTTATGCCTTAACCTGGGTAGCGCAGAAGTTGAAACATTACTTGTCATCATATACCACTTATCTC